>CAUYON010152435.1:0-16429 GCA_963573935.1 Arctocebus calabarensis | reverse complement strand
TAGTGATCAAGGAAATGCCATGAAGGATATCTGTAACAGTATGATCAAAATATTTCTGAATGTATATGAATCGTGCCCTGTGATTGCACCAATGTACATAATTATGATTCAATAAAATTATTAAAAAAAAAAAAGATATTTATAAAGAAACATGAGAAGCATATGTTACCAAGGTTTGTTTCTACTACTTTCTAGGAGGCAATAACTATGAGCTAATATCATAAGTACTAGAATTATTTTATAATAATTCCTAATGCAGTGGCTTTGTGTGTGTGTGTGTGTGTGTGTGTGTTTTATTGTTTGGCAATAGATCTTAATTTACTTCTCTGATTTTACCAAAATGCTTTCCCCAGATTCAGTCATTTTCATTACAAAATACAGTTTTTTAGAATAAATTTGAAAAATATGAAAAAAAGACAAAGCAGACAAAATGTTACTCATGATAGAAACATATTTATAAAATTATATTTTGGTGTATTTTTATCAATATTCTTTTTCCATTTTTTATTTTTTACATATACATGTGTTTATTAGGTTACTACTTTTTGCTTTCATAGTTAAAAAGGCTTAAAATTTAATAACAATAACAATGTTTAAGATAAGGAAAAGAAACAAAAACCTTGGAAAGAATGAACAAAGATAAATACATTCAGAAAAGAAATCAGACAATTGCTGCATCAAAATATTAAGAAATAATAACAATAATAATAATAATGCAAAGAAAGTAACATTCACATTGTCAGATCAGAGTATGTCTATTATAAAATTCTTTGACTCTGAGGCTCAGTATGGAGTCATCAGTTAACTTCTTATTTTTTTTCCCAAACTCTCAAACAATAGACAACTAATATTTATAAATAAAAGCAAATGATAATTTCATAGAAGAGATCATGCAAAATTTTATAGACAATAGAAAAAGAAGAAATAGTTCAAAATCATTCTACTTAATCTGGATACACCTGATATTAAATTGGAGAAAATATATTATTATAATATATTTTGGAACTCTGTGTGTATGTGTGTGTAGTTTTAACATGCGGCTCCCAACACACACTGTGTTATCTGCGGAGAGTGGATGTCCAGATTTCCAAGCTGGTCCACAGTAGCTACCTTTGATGGTCCACAGAAACTCCAAGTTCACAGTCAAGTCAGGGTGAAAGAAAATAACAGCCTGATTCAGCATTCATAAATCTTTGTTAAGCATTCAAAGGAAAAATCGACAGAGCCATGTAGCCCAAATATTAGGACTTGGGTTCATTTTGTAATTATCAGATGGTGATTATGTTATTGCATTTTAACTTCCACAGAGGAGGTGAGTAGAGTTCACTGCCAAAGAGGTGGAGATGTTTGTGTTATGGGAATATTTGGGGTTAGCTATTATCCTTGGGGGAAGGAAGAAGGCTGCCCAACCTAGGGAGTGCTTTTGAGGGTCCTTCTGTGCTAGCGTTGATTTAGCAAGCTCACTCCACCCGATACGGGAAGCAGACTTTGATGTGTGGACCTTTTTGCACACGTACCCACATGCCAAGCTGAGGCTGTGGGAAGAAATGTAAAAGCTTAGATCCCATTGTGAAGAATCACTCGGAACTAAGAGAGATCAGAGCCGCTGGAAAGTAGATAAGACCTTCTGAAAATAACAACAAAAAACACGATGCCTAGCAAGTCATCTTGCATTGGAATTTATACTTGCCCGTTACCCCAGAGGGTTCTGGCTACCACCTAAGTGAATAAAAGTGCTTCTTGCTATATAATAGTAAAGCACTCCCAGGAAGAAGATGTAACAGTTCCATGGAGGTTAAATAAAAGTTGCATGCGAAAAAGGTAGTAGAAAAGCAGACACAGGTAATAAAAAGAAAGTGGGGGAAATGTGATTTTGCTGTAGTGTGACACAAACCAGCCTACCCCCAGGGAAAGCATTGGTTTGGGGGAAAACACTGTCTCAGCAGAAATATCATGACAATTTCAGTTGTTGGTAGAGGTCAGATGGCACCGTTTTATGGGGTTAAATTAACAATTCGTGCATTACATCACTTTAAGTTTGTGTGACCCTGTTTATGATTCAGCCTGCTGTGAGAATTTCACCAGCAAAATAACATTCCAGGGATTACTTCTATGGAAAGTGTCCCTTTGATATATAACCCAAATGTGACATTTATAATTTGTAAAAATTAACTGTAAGGATATAAATAGGTGTGTGTAGTCATTTCATAATATAATGTGGTTGGGCATTTAACCCATTCACATCCTGGTTAATAAGAAATTGTTTCATTCTACAAATGTCCACCATGGTTCTTCATGGTCTAAACATGTAAATTATGCACCTGTATTTACATATGTAAATTACTCATCTACATATGTACACAGAGCTCACTTTCTACTGGAGAACCACATTTTATTAAGGTTCTCAAAAGGCAATCATTACTCCATCTCATGTAATACCTTAACCATATCAATACAAAATTCAAACGCATCATTTATGTTGATCTAAAATTTGCTCTCTATGTATCCTTGAATCTATCCTTCCTTCCTTCCAGATTTAGGGGATCTAGTGGGGTTTTTTGATAAATGGATGAATTGTATATGTGGTGAAAGCAGGCCTTTTCCTGTACCCTTCAATGGAATAATTTACCAGTATATGTTAGAATTGTGTAAATTTTAATAGATAATTTTTTTTTGAGACAGAGTCTCACTCTGTTACCCTGAGTGGAGTCCCATGGCAGCATAGCTCATAGCAACCTCAAACTCTTGGGCTCAAGCAATTCTCTTGCCTCAGTCTCCCAAATAGCTGGGACCCAAGGCGCCTGCCACAAGCCTGGCTTTGTTGTTGTTGTTGCAGTTGTCATTGTTGGTCAGCTGGCCCACGCCAGATTCGAACCCGCTGACTTTGGTGTATATGGCTGGCGCAGTAACACTCTGCTACCGGTGCTGAGACAATAGGTAGTTTTGGATCTTGCATCCTCCATCCAATCTCCCCTCTCCCTCCCCCACCCAAGTCACCAGAGTCTGCTATATCCCTTGGGAAGACCATGCATGCAAATTACTCAGCTTCCACTGATGAATGAGAACATGCTATGTTTCTTTTTCCCCCATTCCTGAGATACCTTATTTAGGATAATGGACTCCTGTTGCATCCCAGTTGCTGAATATGGCATTCTTTTTTTATAACTGAGTAGTACTCACTGGTAGATGACACATGTGCTTTATCTATTCAGCAGTTGATGGGTCCTCGGGTTGATGCCATATCTTTGTGATTGTGGATTGTGCTGCACTGCAATCAACACAGCAGTGCAGGTGTCCTTTGGATGTAATCACTTTTTCCCTTTTGGGCAGACACCGAGTAAGTAGTGAGGTTATGGGATCACATGGTATGTTGACTGTTTGGTACTATGATAAATTGCTACACAGTTTTCTGTAGAGGTTGTACTAATTTATGATGCCAACAATAGTGTGTGGGTGTTTCCTTATTTATTACATCTGTGCCAAAATCTTTTGGTGTTTGACTTTTTGAGAATACCATTTCCCACAGAGGGAAGGTGGTATCTTATAGTTTTAATCTGCTTTTCCCTGATGATTAGTGATATTGAGCTTTTCTTCATATACTGGTTGGCCATTTGTCTTGTCTTCTTGCAAACATGTCTGTTCATCTGTTTCATCCACTTTTTAAGGGAGTTATTTGTTTTTTTCTTGCTAATTTGTTTGAGTTCCTTGTGTATTCTGGATATCAGTCCGTTGTTTCATGTACAGTTTGAGAATATTTTCTTCCCTTCTGTAGGTTGTCTGTTTACTCTATTAATTATTCCTTTGGCTGTGCAGAAACATTTTAGTTCGATTAAGCCCCATATATCCAGTTTTGTTTTTGTTGCATTTGCTTTGGGGAATCTCACTCATAAGTTCTGTGCCTAGGCCAGGGACCAGAAGAGTTTTTCCTAAGTTTCCCTGGGATTTTTATGGCATCAGGTGTTTCATTTAAGTCATTAGTCCATCTGGAGTTAATTTTGTGTGTATGGTGAGGGATAGGGACCCACTTCTATTCTTCTCCATGAGCTTTTTAGTTTTCCCAGCACCATTTGTTGAATGGGGCTTTCATTCCCGAGAGTATGTTTCTGTCTGCTTTGCTGAACATCAGTTGGATGTAGGTATGTGATTTTCTGTATGAGTTCACTCTTGGTGTATGTGTCTACTTTTAGCACAATGCTGCTTTAGTTACTACAGAAGAACCTCTGTCAGTTGAACACCCAAAGGACTGTAACCAACTAGTCAACATAAGGAACTCAGTCTCCGCTAATACGTGTGGTGCATGCTCGATCTATAAAAATCAAGTCAACGCAACGGGGTGTTCAGTGCAGGCAGGTGGTCAACTCTGAAGCTTCGACTGTATTGCCTTGTGTTATAATTTGAAGTCAACTAACGAAACACAGCTTATATAAGAATATAATCCAAAGATGATTTTCTTTTGCAATAATGTATTTAAAGGTAAACCACACCCTCCCCTACCTCAAATGTAACTATAGCTTGGTGTGAAAATCTTTGTCATTGACAGTGACCTTGAAAGGGTGTGACTGAATGTCAGGTGCATTTGGTCATATGTAGGGGGCATCCCTGAAGGCTGTGTGGTGGTCAGAGTGGGGTTCTCTGCAGAGGGACCCATGTGGTCCCAAAAGCATTCACAGGGAGCCCAGGTCACAGAAGCCAGTGGCTTGTTCTTGTGCTTGCTGGTCTTGGGTTCTTGATGGAGCACATTATCAAAAAGGAGGGCACCCGTTTCTTTTCCTTCCTCCTCTCTCTGATGTGATATCCTTTTAAGCCTACTTTACAGAAAGAAAAAAAGTGCCTTTCTTCACATTAAAACAAAAATGTTCAAGTACATACTGCATATTTTTATTTTTTTGGTTTTGCTATTGAATTTTATATTAGGGGTGGGCTGGACAGGCTGGTTCCAGGGAAATGTGCCCTACTTACATTTATGTCCGGGTTTAATTTGGATATGTAAAAATGTGCTTAAACAACTACTAAAATGCCTATGTTCAAATTAAAATGTAGTTTGTTGGGATATTCATGCTAACATTGGATAATAATTTAGAATCACAGATTACTGAGACTCAACTGTAATTCAGGGGACATTTGTGTTCCTTCATTTACACACAAGGAAACTGAGTCACAGAGAGCTTAAGTGACTTATCCCAGTGCTTTTAAAGTCTGTAAAGTAAAGATTGATCATCCCAAAATTCTTTTTAATGTATCTGGATATACCAATCCATGAGATGCTTAGAAAATCCAAAGAAACATCCAATGGCCAAAAGCACATTATTGCATTATCAAAATCTACTTTTTTCTGTTATACAGTTAGAGATTTAAGCAGATAAAACATTTTGGTAGAAGGAATTAGCGGAAAAAGCCAGGGAAAAAAATCTCCAGCATTAGAAGCAAAACTTGTTACCAGGAACTCATATTAATTATGAGTTACTAGGAAAGCAACTTACTTAGCTGATTTCTCTCCACGAAATTATTCATTTTCATTTGTAACCACCGGACATCTTCACGTTTTTTGAAATGGGTTGAATGCTCCTTGCTATGTCTCTTTTTTTCTTTTAGATTTTTAATCGTGAGAAAATAAGAAAATGTAAAAATTGATTTTTTTTTTCAATTTTATAGTCAAGAAGAAAGAGTTTGGGATAGATCAAACAGATGAGAGTAATTCTCTTTCTATTCTTTTCTTTTTAATTTTTCTCTCCCCCTCCATCCTTGCAGGACTATATTTGTGTTTTATCATTCCTGTGGGCTTGTAGTTGTTTATGTATTGGTTTCGTAGTAGTATTGATTACATTGGATATTTTCTTTTCCATTCTTGAAATATTTATTAAGAAGAATGTGTTTCAACACCATTTGGGTAAACAGAAAAGATATCAAGTCTCCATCTTTTATTACGGTGTACATATACCACAGTTTGTTGATCCATTCATGGGTTGACCGTCACTTGGGTTGCTTGCACATCTTGGCCATTGTGAATTGAGCTGCAATAAACATTCTGGTGCACATGTCTTTGTGGTAAAATGAATGTTTTTCTGGGTAGATACCTAGTAGTGGGATTGTAGGGGCAAATGGACTTTTAATTCTGTCTCTTACATTTGTTTGTAAGTGGGGTTCAGACTTATCTCAGGTTGCTTTTGTCCGCGATGAGAACTTTCTATCTTTTGTCTCTGTGGAAACTGGTGGGTTCAATTTGTCCATCTATTTCTAGTCCTGGGAGATAAAATCAAGAGGAAAAAAAAAAACCAAACCAACGTGTACTTTCGCCAAATCTGAATTTTGTGATGGTGAATCTGTACCTGCGAGCTGGTCCTAACACTTGCCAATGTGTTGTGAGCAACGTGAACTATGTTGGGAGTCACCTCTCTGCCCTTATTTTTCAGGGCAATGGTTTATTTTAATGTTGACTGGTGAAACCTGGGAAGTTTTCTTGCCACAACTTTTTTTGAGATGGTCTCCTTTTACCCAAGAATCAATTATTGTTTGTCAAATAGCTTGCCTGCTTTGTCAATGGCATTTCTTTCTTTCTTTCTTTTTTTTTTTTTTACTTTTTCTCATTCCTCATCAAAGAGCTTGATTGAACCTGCCACCATCGATGAGGTTCTCTGGGTGCCTGACACCTGTCCTCTTCCCTGATGGTTAACACACATGTGGTTGGACTAACTCCTTTCTTATTTCGAGGAAGAGCATTCTGAAAATTTTAACATTGCTGTACATGCTTTTATGCATGGGAGCCTGTATTTCACAGCATTCAAACAAGGAGCTGATGATTCTATAGGACAGAGAGGTTGAGGACTGGAATCTGCTAAATTTGCCTACATGGCATGATAATGAAGACTTTCTGATTCTTACACATTAATTTAAAATACAAACCATTTTGATCATTTTAAGGGTGTTTTTTGCATTACTGTGATTTCATTTCCGTTTTGAGACAGAATCTCACTCTGTCCGTCAGGGTAGAGTGTTGTGGCCTCATCATAGCTCACAGCAACCTCAGACTCTTGACTGGAAGCCATCCTTATGCCTCACTCTCCCATGTAGCTAGGAATACAGATGTCTTTCACAACACCTGGCTAGTTTTTCTATGTTTAGTTGACATGGGTATCACTCTTGCTCAGGCTGGGCTAGAACTCCTGAGCTCAAGCGACACACCTTCTGTGGCCTTCCAGAATACTGGGATTATATGTTTGAGCCACCTTGCCTGGCCACTGTGTTCATTCTTTAAAATAACCTTCTAAAAAACTATTTTAAGATAGCTTTAAGTTTACAGAAATGAGGCAAAGATACTTCAGAGTTCCTGGTTAGCCCCACACCTATTGAAGCTACATAACAGGTGATATTACCTGTTTCATGTGTCACAAAGAAGAAGCCAGTGTGCCCAGACCCTAAGCCTAAAACTCTGCTGGGATTTCACCTGTGTTCTGCTAATGTCCCTTTTCCATTCTGTGGCACCACAGTGCATGGAGTGGCCATAGTTCTTTGCCTTCCTCTAGTCTGGGGCAGTTTCTCCATCTTTCCTTAACTTCAGGATCTGAACAATTAATGTAGGGGTGTTGGTAGGATGTCTCCCAGGTTAGGCCTGTTTGATGTTTCCGATGAGATTATGTGTTTGCTAAAGGAAACCCACAAAGGTGAAGTGTCCTTGTCACATCATGCCAAGGGTATCTACTGTCCAGGACACCTTTAATTTTTTTTTTTTTTTTGAGACAGAGTCTCAGTATGCTGCCCTGGTAGAGTGCCTTGGCATCACAGCTCACAGCAACCTCCAACTCTTGGACTTAAATGATTCTCTTGCCTCAGCCTCCCAAGTAGCTGGGACCACAGGCACCTATGATACCCAGCTATTTTCTTGTTGCAGTTGTCATTGTTGTTTAGCTGGCCCTGGCTGGTTTCAAACCCTCCAGCCTCGGTATCTGTGGCTGCTGCTGTAACCACTGTGCTACGGGCGCTGAGCCGACACCTTTACTTTTAGAGCTGACCTCTGTCCGTGATTGCCCAGCCAGTAGGGAGCCTGCCTGGTTTCTCTTCTGTAAAGTGTTGTAACTGTCGCCACGTGTAGGAAAAGCATGGACTCCCACTTTGGGTACAAATCAGAGATGATTTATTACTGCTGCGCAAGGGGCTGCTGCTGGGAAGGCTAACGGCCCCGAAAAGAAAAGCAGGCAGCCTTTTATACCCTTTTTGTTGCCATGCAAGCAAGCTAAAAACGAAAGCAGAATGTGGCAGTTAGCTAGAGGTGGGGTTACAGTCGCGGGGTGGGTGGGTAGGGGGACCTACAACGTGGTAGTTGGCACGGAAACAGTTTGGGGAACTCAGTAGCTTGGTAGACAGTTTGGGCCACTGAGTAGCTTGGGAGACAGTTGGGGACACTCAGTAGCTTGGGAAACTCAGTAACCTGGGAAACTCTGCTTGAGTGAGTTTTTACCATTGTTTGGCAAGGGAGTCAGGGAATTCAGAGTGAACTTCCTTGTCAAAAACCTGTTCTCAGAATTAATGGGGGGTGTGAGACAGACAGAGACTCAGGCTTAAACAGTTAGGGACCTTTAGGGGTCTTCTTGCTGGGTCGGTTACTATAAAAGCTACACTCTACCCTGCCCCCAAACCCTTTCCACTGCCTGTCCTTGCAAGCCTGGTTCCTCAAGGACATTGCACAGTGAAGGTAGAAGGGTCAAGGAAACTCCACTTGCAGGTTGTGGAGTACTCACATAAATTCTTTGGAATTCCTTTCTAAGGAACACTGATCTCTCCTCCCCCAATTACTTATGCATTCAATTCTTAATTGATATCATTGTGGACTCACGGATGTTTAAGGTATGCATGGGCTTTCAAGCCCCAGTGCTATATCACCGGAGCTTATTTTATTACTCTTTCTAACTTTGTATTGCTCGTGGCCTCCTGGTGAACATCATGAAGTGTTTCCATTTGGGCAACTCCAAACTTCTCTTCCAACTGGTGGAAGAGAAGACTCACTCTTACAGAACCTTAGAGGGAAACTCACAGCCCTGCTGAGTCAGGCGTGATCAGTCTGCAAAATTATCTTCTTTCATTAGGAAACCTCAGTGGATGGCAAGCTCAGTGGTGTCTTCAAACACACCGCACTGCATTTATCTACAACCTTCCTGGGCAGGGAGTTAAACAACCCTGCCACAGCTTGTGAGTGGGGTGTGGTCGTGCCTTCCCATAACTAGTCCTTCTACTTTTTGGATAAATTGATATAGTGTGGAAAGAAACTATTACTGACCAGAAGACTTCCAAGATACCTCCCTGCTCACTGCGCTGCTCAGGGTAGATTTTACAATCCCTATAAGCAAGGCTGTGTGCATCTTTTCACGATGATTGGTGTTTCGAAAGATGACCTCATCCTTTCAATAACCTGATGTGTTTTAATATAAAATTTTCATGTGTATGCAGGTGGTTACCACTTAAGCATATCTCAGGATGCATTCTGCTTTGAATTCTACTAACTGGATGCATTTATGAATTATTCATGTAAGCAAACTGTAACCTTTTCAAGGAGCTTTCTTTTTCTTTTTTCTTCTTTTTGGAGACAGGGTCTAGCTCTGTTGCTTGGGCTGAAGTGCAGTGGTGTCATCATAGCTCACTGCAGCCCCCTGGGCTTACGGGACCTTTCTGCCTCAGCATCCCAAGTTACTGGGACTGTAAGCGCATAGTACCCTAGGGAGCTCATTGTATTGTTTTGTTTTATTTTTTATTTGTTGTAGAGATGAGGTCTTGCTATGTTGCCCAAGCTTGTCTCAAACTCCTGGCTTGAAACAACCCTTCTACCTTGGCCTAAAAAATGCTAGAGTCACAGGCTACCATGCCTGACTTTAAGGAACTTTTTAAAGGCAAAGTATTTTTCCTTATGGAGAAGGAAGGAAGCGTAGAATGGAAAAGAAGTATGGAGGCTTTGGGGAAAACATGTACAATCAAATTGGCATCATTCCATAGGCCAGTGGTTGAACAGTAAACAATTCATATATATATTTTTTTTCAAGGGATTTTCTGATTATTTTAAGTGTAGGTGATATTTATGTATCTATTTCTAAATGTTTATCTCGATTTATGGCATATGCATGTATCTAAATGTATATATGCCTGAGTATATATATGTCTATATGATATTTGCATGAATATTAGCATCTGTAACTATACAATAAGTTTATCATTTGTATAGCTATAGCATATGTACTTTTTGTTTCTATATCTGAATTCTATGTCTGAATTTCGATCTATCTATCTATAGCCATATCTTTATTCATATTTATATTATAGCTTTCTCTATATCTCTCAACGTCTATGCCACTTTGAACTTTACGGTTTCTACAGTCTTACACAAATCATTTTAGGATTGTTACACATTTTCATAAGCCTTTGTCTTCATCATTAAGTTTTGCAGAAAGCTATGCCTTAACTGATACAGTCATTCATTTCTATAGAAAGAGAGATGTTTAGATTAATTTTGCTTTTGTGCCTTTAGTTTATTTTTTAATTCATCCATGTAAATTGCAAAATAGTCACAGCAGGGGCGTTACCTATTTTGTTTTCTATACTTAAAAAAAAGCATACTGCTTTGATTTTTTATGCTTTTATTTTCTTTCATGAACTTATTGTAAACTTTTGTATGTGCTAGAAATCTTATTGACTGTTTTCGTGTTGAAAATTTGGGGTATATGCCTAAGCGGGGAGAAAAGAAAATCAATAAGGGATCCTGTGTGCCTGTCACTTGTCTTTGGAGGTTATAATGCACGGAGAGTCTCATCTTTTGCAAGGACTATGTGAGCTCATCCATTCTCTACCTTTTTTTTTTTTAGAGACAGAGTCTCACTTTATCACCCTCTGTAGAGTTCTGTGGCGTCACAGCTCGCAGCAACCTTCAACTCCTGGGCTTTGGCGATTCTCTTGCCTCAGCCTCTCAGCAGCTGGGACTACAGGTGCCCACCACAATGCCCATTTTTTTTTTGCAGTTTGGCCAGGGCTGGTTTCAATCCCCCCCCCCCAGTATATGGGGCTGGCATCCGACGTACTGAGCCACAGGTGCTGCCCCATTCTCTGCGTTCTTAAGGCGTCCCCTGTCCATTTCAAGATATGTCTGTGCATTTCCTTTACGTAGCCACAGTGTCTTCACAGTACTTAAAATTAGCAACAGTCATCCTTGCAGATTGAGTATCAAGTCATGTGTGTCCAAAATGACGTTCTCAGGCGGCACCTGTGGCTCAAAGGGGTAGAGCGCCAGCCCCATATTCCAGAGGTGGCGGGTTCAAACCCGGCCCCATTCAAAAACTGCAACAAACAAACAAACAAACAAAAATGATGTTCTCCTGGTTTGCTAACTCACACAAGGTCTGCACGCCACAGGAGATGGGTTTGTCTTTTAAACTTCTGTTAGTAGATAGTTTTTTGAGCCCTGTCTCGATCTTTTTTCTTTTTATAAGAATTCCTACTGAAGAAAGAGATGTTACCTTTCATTCTATATGGAAGTGAGTTGTAGAATTAGGCAAATGTGTCACTGGGAGCTGCTTTTAAAGGGATGTGGGGACTTTCTTTAGTAGCGGTTACTCATGTGGGGAGAACAAGGAGTTTGGGTGGTGGTTTACCCAGAGGGAGTGGGGGGCGAGCCGGGCCAGGTTTGGGGGCTGATGCACTCTTTCAACTCCTTATATATCGTCTTATCTACTACCTGGCAGAGAGGCCAGGTCACAAGAGGCAGAGACAATGGAAGGTACTGGAATGTGGTTTTCATTCCACGATCGCCCACACACACGAGACCAACTTCAAGTATTTTGTGCACACTTAACCAAAATCATGTCAATTCTGTTGAGGTGCACGATGCATATTATATTTAGAACCATAAACCCAGAAAAATAATAAACTAATCCATGCAAATAGAAATACTTGGCCGTTGTTCTTAGGCTTGCGTAGATATACTCTATTTTAATAAGTGTGCACGCATGCATCTCTGTGTGTCTGTAACTGATAGATTTCTCCTTCTAACTATGGAAACGGATACTGAGCTGTTATTACTACAAGTTCACTGGAATCTGTCACCAAAACATGCACTAGAGAACTTTGCCAGCTACTGAGTTCCGTAAGATATTTACAATGTGGCTTGAACGAATCAGATATCTTTGCAGGAATGCCTGTCTCTTAACGTGGCTCTTTGCAAAAGTTTTCAGATTCACAAAAATCAGGAAAGGTAAAATGTGAGCAGAAACAAATGAAGCCGGTCTCAGCTACATCGATAAGCTGAGCAAGTTGAAACTTGGAAGTGAAATAGTGGACCATGACACCATCCATGTCAAAATCTCCCTAGTAACCCACGTTGAAGACAAGATTTACTATCTCAGGGTCGGTGTCCATAGCTCAGAGAGTTAGGGCGTCGGCCACATACACCGAGGGTGGTGAGTTCGAGCCCAGCCCAGACCTGCTGACCAACAATGACAACTGCAACCAAAAATAGCTGGGCATTGTGGTGGGTGCCTGTGCTCCCAGCTACTTGGGAGGCTGAGGCAAGAGAATCTCTTAAGGCCAAGAGTTTGAGGTTGCTGTGAGCTGTGACGTTATGGCACTCTACTGAGGGTGACATAATAAGACTCTGTCTCAAAAAAAAAAATAGTGTCTCAATATATGCTTGAAGAGGAGGCTGGACGGTTCTTTGTGGTAGCTGGCCATCCTGGGCATTACAAGAAGCTGAGCTGTATGTGGGGTTCAGCTGTCTAGATGCCAGTAACACCCCTATTCCCAGTGCAGACGTCCACAAATGGCTATTGACATTACCGGATATCCTCTGGGAGGTGAAATCCCCCATCGTTAAAAACCTCTGTTATAAATTGCGGTGTTCTTCCTCGTTCCAGGTTTTACCCAGGGAATTTCACTGGCTTGACGTTTATCCTGGGCTCAGCATGCAGTGGGACAGTAACCACCTCATTCTGTACCCTCTTTACCAGGATCACCTTTATGAATTCTATCATTGGTAATGAGAATCGGGTTGATGTTTGGGGACAGCCAATATAATGTCCAAAAGCAGGAGGGAATGATCTATGGTAAGTGAGAGCTGAAGAGAAAATAAAAAGAAGGGTGAATAGGAGAGGAAAGAGATAACTGTTGATAAGTATCTCAGAGAACAAAGTTTGCTGGGTGAAAGGCAGTGAGCTTATCTAAAGTTGGAGAAAATCACATTGCAAATGAAAGCGGAGTAGATGGATGGATGGAACTTGGACATTCTGATGCGTACAATAAGATTCACAGTTCCTTAGATGGGCGCAAATTGGTGAGAGCCATCACTTATTTACAAGTTATTAACATCCATGGGCGCGCCAGAGATGTGCTGCACAGAAAATTAAACTGGAGACGCGTTGAAAGAAGTGTTGTGTTTTCTGAACCGTTACACTGATTGATTCGAATGAGATTTTCCAACAAAATAGGAAGTTCTAATGTTTGGCGACCGAACACATAAAAAATTTATATGGAAAGTGTGTTTTAAAGGGATGTAGTTATTAACCTCATAGTTGCAGAATTAATATCACCAACCCTGGAAAATGCAAGGTAACATTTTTCACAAATGTTACTTCATAATAGTTTCTTTTGTATTATTGTTTTTACTCTCTATAATAAATGAGCACCTTTTGCGTTATTATGATAAAAGGATATATGGGAACCTGGCTATTTTTATTCTAATGGCAATAAAAACAGTAATAAACCTTGCTTCATGTGAAGTACCAATTTCAAATCTATACATAATTTCTAGAAATCTGAAAGAGTATGTGTGGCATAATTCATAGGAGCTTAGTTCAGTAACATTGAGTAATTGTGGTAAATGCTGTTATTTTATTCATATACACTTCCTTACTATTTATATTTCATGTAACATACCTGTATTATTTTTTATTCAAACAGTCAAAAAATGTAAATGGTTTACATGTTCCCGTGTACATTTTTAAAACTTTGGTTATATTTTTGAAGTGTTGATGCCATAGCTAAGACATTCAAACTCATTAATGGAACAGCATTAAAAGGAAAAAGTTTTTCATCTACAAAGATACAGGGCAGTAAAGTAGGAAATGTCAATTTATTATACAACAACTGCACAGACTGTTTGATGTCTATATGCAAATCGCCCCCAAATATAATTCGCTGGCTGTGGTCCTCACATTTAGAGTGGATGCCTTTTTGAATGTGAATTATTGCTACAGTGTATATGCTGTATCATTCATGTGTGCGACGCAAATATGTCTGGGTAGCAAGGTCGTTTCTGTACGTTGATAAAATGCCTGGTTGAAAGGAAACTCTTCCAGCCAGCCGTCCAAATGTTGCATTTGCACAATTTCAAACGTGTGTGTGTGTGTGTGTGTAAGAAAGAGAGAGAGAGAAAGACAGAAATAGACAGAAAAGGAGAGAGAGAAACAGAGAGAAGAGAGATCTAGTGGAATTTTCTTATTCTATTTCGCCTCAGGTTTTACATTTTAGACACTCAACTTGAGACACCTTGACTCCAACCCTCTCATTTTACAAAATAAACGGAGTGTTATGGATCGAATTGTATTTCCCCACAAGACGCCCTGAAGCCCTAACCCCCAACACCCCAGAACGTGACTTCATTGTCAAACAGGATCTTTGCTGCTGTAAATACCAGGACATCATTGAAGGTGCCCTTCACCTGGTACAACCAGGGTCACTGGAAAAAACGAAGACCAGGCCCTGGCAGAGTGGAGACAGCCACGGGGCAAAAGAAGAGACTGGGGTGGGGCCGCTGCAAGCAAAGACCGGCAGAAAAAACGCCAGACAGCCACAAAAATCTGGATGAGGCAGGAAGGCTCCCTCCTCAGTAAGGAGCTTCATGCAGAGAACAGGGCCCGGCCAGCAGCTTGAGGTGGAAGCCGTCTAGCCTCTGGAACTACTCTTGTTTCTTCCGACCTTAAGCTTGCGGTGGTTATACAGCAGCCCAAGAAAACTAATGCATCAAGACACAGAGGTCTTTTTAAAATTAATGTTTTCCTTTTAAAATATTTAATTGAGGCCAGGCGTGGTGGCTCACACCTACAATCCCAGCAGTCTGGGAGGCTGACGTGAGTGGATTGCTTGAGTTCCGGAGTTTGAGACCACCCTGAGCAAGAAGAAGGCCCTGTCTCTACTAAAAATAGAAAAACTAGCTGAGTATGGTGGCACTTGCCTGTGGTCCCAGCTACCGGGGAGGCTGAGGCAGGAGGATCACTTGAGTCTAAGAGTTTGAGGTTGCTGTGAGCTAGGATACCAGGGTACTCAAGTCAGTACATTCAAGTGAGATGGTCGCAAAAAAGAATAATAATGAAATAAAATAAAAATAAAATACTTAATTGCTGAATAAAGATGCTATATATTCAAGGTGTACAATGCGAGGATTTCATATACTATGATGATCAGAAGCAAATTAGTTAACGCCTCCGTCACCACCCGTGTGGTGCATCTTTCTTGGACTTTAGGCAAAGCTAAGCAGCCGGCTTTGGACAGGGCTGGGCTGACAGTGTGCCCCCTGCACCTGGCTGCACCTGTTCCCATAATCACTTGGTGCTGTGAGGGTGGTAAAGAGTTCGCTGCTCCGGGCTATGGTATCAGCACATAGTGTGGGGTGGGGAAGGCAGTCCCATACTTAATCGCAACCCTTGGCAGAGCGACAAAGTTTCCCTCAGCTGCAAATGCACGGATTGAGCTGGTCTCTGAGTCCTTCCCGACTGGAACGCTCATGATTGAAGGGTCATGATGGTTGGCATCAAGCCTCTGGACTTGAACACGGGTCACCCTAGACCATAACCAGGAAACAGCGAGCTCAATGCACCTTCTCAATAAACTTCATCATCACCTGCTTGAAAATGGGTGTGAACTGGCAAGAGAGGGTTTGCAAGTAGAAACGGTGTAATTCAAAACACATCCACTGTGTATCAAAAGGCATGTGGACCTTCAGACATCACCCCTCATCCCGAAAGCACAGTGGGGCTTTCACAGGGGGAAATTTAAATGGCACTAAAATTAAACTTGGGAGGCAGGTGGGATTCATAGAATCCCCTTTAGTCCTTTAGTTTTCTTGCGTGTCGGGCTTTTAGGAGTTACAGAGTGGAACATTGGTTTTCTACCCTGCATTTTCAGCCTCTGAGGCGTGGATTGTAGCATTCAGGCACACGTGATAACTCTCCGTCTCTGCCTGGCCAGTACCAGCTAGCCGATGTAGAGCTTTGTTGTTGTGCCGACCCTTTTCTTTCTTTCTCTCTTGTTCTCTTTCTCTCTTTCCTTCCTTCCTTCCTTCCTTCCTTCCTTCCTTCCTTCCTTCCTTCCTTCCTTCCTTCCTTCCTTCCTTCCCTCCTTCCTTCTTTTTAGAGAGAGTCTCACTTTATCACCCTCGGTAGAGGGCTGTGGTGTCATAGCTCATAGC
>CAUYON010152434.1:0-11945 GCA_963573935.1 Arctocebus calabarensis | reverse complement strand
CTGCAAAACAAAAAAATAGCCGGGCGCTGTGGCGGGCGCCTGTAGTCCCAGCTACTCGGGAGGCTGAGGCAAGAGAATCGCTTAAGCCCAGGAGCTGGAGGTTGCTATGAGCAGTGTGACGCCATGGCACTCTACCCAGGGTGATAAAGTGAGACTCTGTCTTTACAAAAAAAAAAAAAGATGGCGGCGGAGTAGCAGCTTCTGTGCAGCCGGGTGCAGTAAGAGTGGGGAAAGAAGACTCTAGGCATCTCTAGCTGGTGGGTTTTGCCCAAAGGCTTCCCTTTGATGACACAGGAAGTCAGTGAGAGACTTCTGGACCCCACAAGGACAGAAGCGGTGGAAAACTGGCAACTGGTAGGTGCATTTGTTCAGTTGGAGGCTGCCTGCAGCTGCAACTATAGCAACAGCGAGATTGCAAGCAGGAAATGCCTTACCTGGGGGCTGTTTTGGTTTTTTTGGACTGGACACTCGATTGAACTGCCTTGGGAGATCTTGCGCAGGTGTGTGAATGACTTCGCGTGTTGTCTGGGGCCCCAGACTGAGGCACTGAGCTGGAAAGGAACTAATATCATTCAGTTATAGGCTGCCCCTGTGTCTTGCAGTGCCAGGATTGGCCGGGAGACCTTGGGTGAGTAATCTAGTGATTGAGCTGCCCAAAAGTGGGGATTGAGATGCTGGGCAAGTGCAGAGACCCAAGTGTTTGGAAGATTAACAACCGTGGCCCTCAGGAGCATAGAAGGAGACTGGATTTGGAGCACTGGACAAGCAGGCAGCCACTCCAGGAGGGATCCCAGGGATATGTGCTTTCCTTGGAAAGCTTCTGCTTGACCAAGGTTCATGACTTGGAGTGCCTTTTGAGTGGGCTGAGGAGACATTTGGGCTCCCAAGCCTGCAGTGACTGTGAAATCAGACAAGGCCTCCAGTCTCCATCCTGTACAGTTGTATCAACATTGTGATTAACATCTCATATCTCAGAAGATCACCTGTTGCCCAGTCAATACTTAGCAAGATATATATACTGTTTGGTTTCTTGGTTTGAGGTTTTTGTTTTCTTAATTTTAACATTTTTCCTTGTCATTTTTTTTTCTTTTTCACTATTCTAGTTTAAGTACAATCTTCCATTTTGCCTTCTTTAACAATTAGAATTTCATTTTTGCTAGTTTTTCTGCCCCTATTATTTTTTCCCCCCTAATTCCATCCCATAAGGGTTTTTGCTTGTTTGTTTCAGTTTGATTTAAAGTATTTTTGTCTTTCTTCTCTACCTGGTGGAGGTGGGGTACTGTGTCTGAGCTGGCTGTTAAAGAGCTGTTGACCTCAAAGGAATCACCCAACCCAGCACCCCTGGAGGATGGGGTCTTTAAGGTTGGGCCATGTATCCTACTACACACCTATATTTCTCATGTTTCTTTCTTTCAGTACCTTTCTTCTTTTTGTCAATATTTCCTTTTACTCACCCCATCTTCTTGTTCTCTTTTTTTTTCTTCTTTTTTCCCTTCTTGCTCTTCAATCTTTTCATCCTTCTGGTCTCATACCAAAAGGACTCATTAAACTCATTAAAACTTTAGGCCAGTGGCACAGTAACTTAAAGAGCAAGAAGAAGTGAAAGGAACGTTAGGGTAAGGAAACAGATACAAGAAAGCACTCATGAAGAAGAATCAGCAGAAAAATTCTGGCAACATGAAATACCAGTCCAGAGTAACCCCTTCTAGGGATCATGAGGTAGCTACAGCAGAGGATTCCTCTTATAAAGAAATGTTAGAAATAACTGAAGGGGAATTTAAGACACAGATAATGAAAACAATGAAGGAAATTGCTGAGAAAGTGGATAATAACCAAAAGGAAATTCAAGAACAGAATCAAATAAGAGATGAACGATACAAAGAATATAGAAAGGATATAGCAGAGCTGAAGAAACTGAAGCAGTCAATTAGGGAATTTAAGGATGCAATAAAAAGTATCAACAACAGATTAGATCATGGAGAAGAAAGAATCTCAGAGGTAGAGGATAAAGCTCTTGAGATAACTCAGATAGTTAAAGAGGCCGAAAAGAAGAGAGAGAAAGTAGAACATTCACTGACAGAATTATGGGACTCTATGAAGCATTCAAACATACAAGTTATAGGTATCCCAGAAGGGGAAGAAGAATGCTCCAGAGGAATGGAAGCTATTCTAGAGAATATTATAAATGAAAATTTCCCAAATGTCTCCAAAGATTCTGACATACTCCTTTCAGAGAGATATCTGTCAACCCAAATAGAGCTTCTCCAAGGCATATTGTGATGAATTTATTTACAGTCAAGACAAAAGAAAAGACCTTGCAAGCTGCTAGGAGTAAGTGCCAACTGACCTAC
The DNA here is from genome assembly GCA_963573935.1 of Arctocebus calabarensis. NCBI lineage: Eukaryota > Metazoa > Chordata > Mammalia > Primates > Lorisidae > Arctocebus > Arctocebus calabarensis. The sequence continues at coordinate 9,594 of CAUYON010152434.1, read as the reverse complement.
AGGGGCAAACCTATCAGGGTGACCACGGACTTCTCTAATGAAACTTTCAAGCCAGAAGACAATAGTCATCTATCTTTAACCTACTTAAACAGAACAATTTCCAGCCCAGAATTCTATATCCCACTAACCTAAGCTTTCAAATTGATGGAGAAATCAATCAATTGATTGAAATCAAGAAATTTTTTCTTGATATGCAAACATTGAGAAAATTTGCCACAAGACCAGCTTTGCAGGAACTATTTCAACCTATCCTACACACTGACCATCACAATGTTCTTTCAGCAAAGTAAACACCCAGAAATTATAGGACAGAACCTAGTTTCCACAATGATGCAAAACACAAATCTAAGCAACGGACTTGCACAAAATGAAATGAATAGAATGCTACCACACTTATCAATTATCTCAATAAATGTCAATGGCTTGAATTCCCCACTGAAGAGGCACAGATTGGCTGATTGGATTAACAAAAAACAAGCCATCTATTTATTGTCTGCAGGAAACACACGTCACATCAAAAGACAAATTAAAATTCAGAGTTAAGGGTTGGAAGTCAATTTTTCAGGCAAACAAAACTAAGAAGAAAAGAGGAATTGCAATCTTATTCTCAGATACATGTGGATTTAAAGCAACTAAAGTCAAAAAAGATAATGATGGTCACTTCATATTGGTTAAGGGAAAAATACCACAAGAAGACATTTCTTTTTTTTTTTGTAGAGACAGTCTCACTTTATCGCCCTTGGTAGAGTGCCGTGGCATCACACAGCTCACAGCAACCTCCAACTCCTGGACTTAGGCTATTCTTCTGCCTCAGCCTCCTGAGTAGCTGGGACTACAGGCACCTGATACCACGCCCGGATATTTTTTTCTGTTTTACAGTTCGACCGAGGCCAGTTTGAACCTGCCACCTTCAGTATATGGGGCCGGCGCCCTACTAGATGAGCCACAGGCACTGCCCAAGAAGACATTTCAATTCTAAATATTTATCCACCCAATTTAAATGCTCCCAGATTCGTGAAACAGACTTTGCTTAGTCTGAGCAATATGATATCTTATAGGGAACTTCAACACTCCTATCTCAGAGCTGGACAGATCCTCTAAACAGAAATCAAATAAAGATATTAGAGATTTAAATGAGACTTTAGAACAACTGTGCTTGATAGATGAATATTGAACTCTCCATCCCAAAGATACAGAATATACATTCTTCTCATCATCCCATGGAACATTCTCCAAAATTGATCATATCCTAGGACAGAAAACGAACCTCAGCAGGATCAAAAAAATTGAAATTCTACCTTGCATCTTTTCAGACCACAGAGCACTAAAAGTGGAACTCAACTCCCAAAAAATGCTCAACCTCACACAAAGGCATGGAAGTTAAACAACCTAATGCTGAATGACAGTTCGGTGCAGGAAGAAATAAAAGAAGAGATCATTAACCTCCTTGAGTATAACAAGAATGAAGACACAACCTACCAAAACCTATGGGATACAGCAAAAGCAATACTGAGAGGAAAATTTATTGCTTTAGAAGCCTACATTCAAAAAACAGAGAGAGCTTATCAACAAACTCACAAGCCATCTGATGGAATTAGAAAAAGAAGAACAAGCCTAAACCCAGCAGAAGAAAAGGAATATCCAAAATTAAATCAGAGATCAATGAACTTGAAAGCAAAAGAATCATTCAGAATTTAATGAAACAAGGAGTTGTTTTTTTAAAAAAATAATTAAAATAGAATAGCCTTTGGCCAGACTAACTAGAAATAAAAAGGTAAAATCTCTGGTAGCCTCAATCAAAAATGATAAAGGGGAAATAACAACTGATGTCACAGAAATATAAGAGGTTACCTCTGAATACTACCGAAACTTTATGCCCAGAAATTTGACAATGTGAAGGAAATGTATCAATATTTAGAATCACACCCTCTCCTAGACTTAGCCCAGATGAAATAGATATCCTGAACAGACCAATTTCAAGCACTGAGATCAAAGAAACAATAAAAAATCTCCCAACAAAAAAATGCCCTGGTCTGGATGGCTTCACACCAGAATTTTATCAAAACTTCAAAGAAGAGCTTATTCCTATACTGCAGAAATTATTCCAAAAAATCAAGGAGGAAGGACTCTTCCCCCACTATGTTCTATGAAGCAAATACCACCCTGATACCAAAACCAGATAAAGACCCAACTAAAAAGGAGAATTTCAGACCAATTTCACTAATGAATATAGATACAAAAATTCTCAAAAAAATCTTGGCCAATAGATTACAGCTTATTAGGTTTCATCCCAGGGATGCAAGGCTGGTTAATATTCGCAAGTCCATAAACATTATCCACCGTATCAACAGAAGCAAAACCAAAGACTATATGATCGTCTCAATAAATGCAAAAAAGCATTTGATAGAATCCATCATACTTTTCTAATTAGAACACTGAGGAGTATAGGTATAGGTGCACATTTATGAAACTGATCGAAGCTATCTATGACAAACACACAGCTAACATTTTACTGAACAGAGTAAAACTGAAAGCTTTTCCTCTTAGAACTGGAACCAGACAAGGTTGTTCTCTGTCACCATTACTATTCAACATAGTGCTGGCAGTTCCAGCCCATACAATTAGACAAGACAAGAAAATAAAAGGCATCCAAATGGGAGCAGAGAAAGTCAAATACTCCCTTTTTGCTCATGATATTATCTTACACTTAGAGAACCCCAAAGACTGAACCACAAGACTCTTGGAAGTCATCACAAAATACAGTAATGTCTCAGGATATAAAATCAAAGTCTACAAGTCAGTTGCCTTTGTATACGCCAACAACAGCCAAGATGAGAGGTTAATTAAGGACACAACTCCCTTCACCATAGCCCCAAAGAAAATGAAATACCTAGGAATATACCTAACAAAGGAGGTGAAGGACCTCTATAAAGAAAACTATGAAACCCTAAGAAAGAAAATGGCAGAGTAATTTAACAAATGGAAGAACATACAATGCTCATGGCTGGGAAGAATCAACATTGTTAAAATGTCTATACTTCCAAGAACAATTTACCAATTCAACGCCATTCCTATTAAAATACCAACATCCTAGTTTCAAGACATCGAAAAAATGATTCTGCATTTTGTATGGAACCAGAAAAAAACCCGTATACCTAAGGCAGTTCTTAGTAATAAAAACATAGCTGGGGTATCACCATACCAGATTTTAGGCTGCATTACAAGGCCATAGTGTTCAAGACAGCACAAAAATACTGTGGTACTGGCACAAAAATAGAGACATAGATACTTGGAATCATATAGAAAACCTGGAAATGAAACCAACAACTTACAGCCACTTAATCTTCAATAATCCAAACAAGAGGTTCACTGAGGGAAAGACTCCCTATTCAATAAATGGTGCTGGGAGAATTGGATATCCACATGTAAAAGACTGAAACTGGATCCGCACCTTTCTCCACTCACAAAAATTGATTCAAGATAGATCAAAGACTTAAATTTAAAGCATGGAACAATAAAAATTCTCAAAGAAAGAATTGGAAAAACACTGCAAGATATAGGCCTGGGGAAAGACTTTATGAGGAAGACTGCCATGATGATAGCAACAAAGGCAATAATAAACAAATGGGATTTAATTAAACTGAAAAGCTTCAGTACAGCCAAGGAGACAACAACCAAAGCAAATAGACAACCTACCCAAAGGGAAAGAATATTTGCATATTTTGAATCAGGCAGAAGCTTAATAACCAAGACCTATATAGAACTTAAATTAATCCACAAGAAAAAAACCAATAATCCCATACATCAATGGGGAAGAGAGATGAACAGTACTTTCTCTAAAGAAGACAAAATGAATGGCTAGCAAACACATGAAAAAATGCTCAACATCCATAATTATTAGAGAAATGCAAATTAAAACCACCCTGAGATATCATCTAACCCAGGTGAGAATGGCCCATATCACAAAATCTCAAAACTGCAAATGCTGGCGCAGATGAGGAGAGAAAGGAACACTTTTACACTGTTGGTGGGATTGCAAACAATACAACCTTTTTGGAAGGAATTATGGAGAAAACTCAAAGAATTCAACCTAGACCTCCCATTTGATCCTATAATCCCATTACTGTATCTAGAAGGGGAAAAAAAAAACCCCTTTTATAATAAAGACACTTGTACTAAACTGTTTATCACAGCTCAATTTACAATCACTAAAATGTGGAAACAGCCTTCAACCCAGGAATGGATTGGTAAACTGTGGTATATGTATACCATGAAATATTATTCAGCCATCAAAAAAATGGAGATCTTGCAGCATTTGTACTAACTTAAATGGAGGTAGAACACATTATTCTCAGTGAAACATCACAGGAATGGAGAAGCATTATGTCTATGTATTCCACTTTGATATGAAGACAATTAATGACACAGTGGGGCATGGGGGAAGGGGAGATCAAACAGAGAGAGAAGGAGGGAGGGGGTGAGGGAAAGAAAACAAAAGAAAATAAAATAGTGACTAATTTTCACATAAACTGGATTCAATTTTGACCAAAGTACATTACTTAAACATTAATTTTTAATTCAACTTGTTAATATGTTGTTTAGGATATTGCATCCTCATTTGTAGGTGAAATATATTTGTAATTTCCCCTTATAACAATATACTTTCTCCAGTTTTAATATCAGGTGTACCCAGATTAAATAGAATGATTTTGAAGTATTTCTTCTTTTTCTATTGTCTATAAGATTTGGCATTACCCATTTTTTGAAATTATCTTTTACTGTTATTTACAAATATTAGTTGTCTATTTTTTGAGACTTTGGGAAAAAAATAAGAAGTTAACTGATGACTGTATACTGAGCCTCAGAGTCAAAGCATTCTATAATAGACATACTCTTATCTGACAATGTGAATGTTACTTCTTTGCATTATTATTATTATTGCTTTTTTTTTTTTTTTTACAGTTTTTGGCCAGGGCTGGGTTTGAACCCGCCACCTCCAGCATATGGGGCTGGTGCCCTACTCCTTTGAGCCACAGGCACCACCTGTTTGCTTCATATTTCAATGCAACAATCGTCTGATTTCTTTTCTGAATGTATTTATCTTCATCTATTCTTTACAAGGTTTTTGTTTCTGGTCCTTATCTTAAATATTGTTATTGTTATTAAATTTTAAGCCTTTTTAAGTCTGTGAAGGGAAAAGGTGGAAACCTAATAAATACACGTATATGTAAAAATAAAAATAAAAATTTAAAAAAGAAAAAAGAAAGATTCTCCATACTTCTTTCCAAAGAAGTTGTTTTAGTTTGCAGTTCCACCAACATTCTAGAAGTGTTCCCCTCTCCACATCCATACCAGCCAGCATCTGCAGTTTGGGGACTTTGTGATATGTGTTAATCTTACTGGTGTTAGGTGATATCTCAGGGTGGTTTTGACTTACATTTCTCTGATTAGAGACAAGCATTTTTTCATGTTTATTAGCCATTCATCTGTCTTTGTCACAGAAGGTTCTGTTCAACAGAAGGTTGCCCAGTGATAGATGGCATCATTAACTCTTTTTTTGTTAATTTGAGTTCTTTATAAATCCTAGTTATCAAGCCTTTGTCAGATGGATAATATGCAAATATCTTTTCCCATTCTAAGAGTTGTCTGTTTGCTGATTGCTGTGTCCTTGGCTGTGCAGACGCTTTTAGGTATAATTAAGTACCATTTGTTTATTTTTGCTGTTGTTGCAATAACCACTAAAATCTTCTTCATAAAATCTTTCCCCAGTCTGACATCTTCAAGTTTTTTCCCATACTTTCTTCTAGGATTTTTATCATTTCATGCCTTAGATTTAAATCTTTTATCCATCTTGAATCAATTTTTGTAAATGGGGAAAATATGGGTCCAGGTTCAGTCTTTTAAATGTGGTTATTCAGTTTTCCTAGCACCATTTACTGAATAAGGATTCTTTTCCTCACTGTATGCTCTTATTTGGATTATCAAAGATAAGGTGGCTGTAAAAGACTCATTTCATCTCTTGGTTTTCTATTTGGTGCCAGATATCTATGTCTCTATTTTTGTGCCAATGCCATGCTATTTTGATCACTATAGACATGTAATATAGCCTAAGGTATGGTAGGGTGATGCCCTGGGGCCTTGTTTTTATAACTAAGCATTGCCTCAGCTATTAGGTTTTTGTACTGGTTTCATACAAAATAAAGAACTATTTTTCAAAGTATGATGATGATTTTTTTTTATTAAATCATCATACACAGCTGTGTACATTAATGCTATCGTGGGGTACAATGTGCTTGTTTTATATACAATTTGAAATATTTTCATCAAACTGGTTAACATAGCCTTCACAGAATTTTCTTATTGTATTAAGAAATTTATATTCTACATTTAGTAAATTTCACATGTAATCTTCTAAGATGCACCATAGGTGTGGTCCCACTGATTACCCTCCCTCCACCCATCCTCCCCTTCCTCTCCCTTTTCCTCATATTTTTGAACTATAATTGGGTTACAGCTTTCATATGAAAACTATACATTGGTTTCACAGTAGGGCTGAGTACATTGGATACTTTTTCTTCCATTCTTGAGATACTCTGATAAGAATATGGTCCAGCTCCATCCATATAAACATGAAAGAGGTAAAGTCTCCATCTTTCTTTAAGGCTGCATAATGTTCCATGCTGTATATATACCACAATTTATTAATCCATTCATGGGTCCATGGGCACTGGGGCTTCTTCCATGACTTAGCAATTATGAATTAGGCTGCAATAAACATTCTGGTACATATATCTTTTTTATAAGGTGATTTTTTTGTCTTCTGTATATATACCTAGTAGAGGAATTGTTGGATCGAGTGACAGGTCTATTTTTAGATCCCTAAGAATCTATCCAAAAGGAACGTATTAGTGTGCATTCCCACCAGCAGTGCAGAAGTGTTCCCTTCTCTCCACATCCATGCCAACATCTCTGGTTTGGGGATTTTGTGATGTAAGCTAATCTTACTGGAGTGAGATATTATCTCAAAGTAGTTTTGATTTGCATTTCTCTGATAATTAAGGATGATGAGCATTTTTTCATGTCTGTAGGCCGTGCGCCTGTCTTCTTCAGAGAAGTTTCTCTTCCAGTACCTTGCCCAACCTGAGATGGGATCACTTGTTCTTTTCTTGCTAATATGTTTCTCTACGGATTCTGGTTATTAAACTTTTGTCAGAGACATAACCTGCAAATATGTTCTTCCATTATGAAGGCTGTCTGCTAGATTTACTTACTGTGTTCTTGGCTGTGCACAAGGTTTTTAGTTTGATCAGGTTCCAGTAATGTATTTTTGGTGTTGCTTCAATTGCCTGGGCAGTCCTCCTCATAAAATATTAGCCCAGGATGATTTCCTCAAGAGTTTTCCCTGCACTTTTCTCTAGTATTTTTATAGTTTCATTTCTTTTAAGTTAAAATCTTTAATCCAGTGAGTCTATCTTAGTTAGCGGTGAAGGTGTGGGTCCAGTTTCAGTCTTCTATAGGTCTCCAACTAGTTCACCCAGCACCATTTGTTAAATAGGGAATCTTTTCTCCCACTGAATGTTTTTAATTGGCTTGTCAAAGATCAAATAACAGTAAGTAGCTGGGTTCATCTCTTGGTTCTCTATTCTGTTCCATACATCTATCTCTCTGTTTTTGCGCCAGTACTAACCTGTTTTGATCACTATCAATTTGTACTATAGTCTGAGGTCTGGTAATGTGATTCCTCGTGCTTTATTTTTATTTCTAAGTAATGTCTTGGCTATTTGAGCTTTTTTTCTGATTCCATATAAAACAAAGTATTATTTTTTCAAGATCTTTAAAGTATGACAATGGAGATTTAATAGGGATTGCATTAAAATTGTATATTGCTTTGGGTAGTATGGACATTTAAACAATGTTGATTATTCCTAGCCATGAACATGGTATGTTTTTCCATTTGTTAACATCTTCAGCTACTTCTTTTCTTAGATTTTCATAGTTCTCTTTATAGAGATCTTTCACCTTCTTTGTAAACTCCCAAATATTTCATCTTCTTTGGCACTACTGTGAACGGAAGTCCTTGACTGTTTTTTCAGCATTACCATTGTTGGTATATATAAAGGCTACAGATTTATGAGTGCTGATTTTGTAACCTGAGATGCTGCTGTATTCCTTGATCGCTTCTAAGAGTTTTGTAGTAGAATCCCCAGTGTTTTCCAGATATACAATCATCATCTGCGAAGAATGAAAGTTTGATCTCTTCTGGCCCTATGTACATATGCTTGATCGCATTTTCTTGCCTAAATGTGATGGCTAAGATTTCCATTACAATGTTAAAAAGCAGTGGAGACAATGGGCCACCTTGCCTGGTTCCTTTGCCTGGTTCCTGATCAAAAGTGGAAATGATTTCAATTAAACTCCATTCAATACGATATTGGCTATGGGTTTGCTGTAGATAGCCTCTATCAGTTTAAGAAATGTCCCTTCTATACCCATTTTCTTAAGTGTTCTGATCATGAAAGGATGCTGGATATTATCAAAAGCTTTTTCTGCATCAACTGAGAGAATCATATGCTTTGTTTTTTAATTTGTTTATGTGATGAATTATATTTATAGATTTACATATATTGAACCAGCCTTGAGATCCTGGGATAAAACCCACTTGGTTATGGTGTATAATTTGTTTGATGTATTGCTGGATTCTGTTTGCTACAATCTTGTTGAATATTTTTGCATCAATATTCATTAGTGATATTGGTCTATAGTTTTTTTTTCTTGTTGGGTCTTTTCCTGGTTTGGGCATCAAAGTGATGTTTGCTTCATAGAATGTGTTGGGTAGTAGTCCTTCTTTTTCTATATTTTGGAAAAGGTTGAGTAATATAGGTGCTAGTTCCTCTTTAAAGCTTTGGTCCAGGGCCAAAGCTTTGAAGCCATCTGGTCCAGGGCTTTTCTTTTTAGGGAAATTTTGTACAGTTGATGCTATTTCAGAACTTGATATAGGCCTATTCAACATTTCCACTTCATTCTGGCTAATTCCAGGAAGGTGGTGTGCTTCCAAGTATTGGTCTATTTCCTTCAGATTTTTGTATTTCTGAGAATAGCTTCTTATAATACTCATTAAGGATTTTTTTAATTTCTAAGGAGTCTGTTGTTATTTCATCTTTACCATTTCTGATTGATAAAATTAGAGATTTTACTTTTTTCCTGGTTAGGTTAGCCAAAGGTTTATCTATTTTATTGACCTTTGCAAAAAAACAACTTTTTGATTTACTGATTTGTTGTTATTATCCTTTTGTTTTCAATTTCATTTAATTCTGCTCTAACGTTGGTTATTTCTTTTCTTCTGCTGGGTTTGGGATTGAAATGTTGTTCCTTTTCTAGTTGCTTGAAATGTACCATTAAGTTGTTAACTTCCTCTCTTTCCCTTCTCTTAAGGCAGGCTTAGTGATACAAATTTCCCTCTTAGGACTACCTTTACAGTATCCCAAAGGTTCTGCGAATTCGTGTCATCATCATTTTGTTCCAAAAATTTGGTAATTTCCTTCTTAATCTCGTCTATGACCCAGCTATTAATTAGCATAACGTTATTTAGTTGCC
>CAUYON010152430.1:0-28451 GCA_963573935.1 Arctocebus calabarensis | reverse complement strand
TCCTGTCAGTTTAGTTCCCAAAATGAGCGGCAGATAATTTCAGGTTAGAAATAATTCTATAAATTCTTTTAAAAGAACATAATGACTTCTTAAATTGCTGGAAAAAAGCCTGAGTATTGCCATGTTAAGAAATAAGAGTGGAGAAATTAAAAAAAAAAAAAAAGAAAAAGAAATAGGAGTGGAGAACTGACAGACTGCGATTTATTCAGTTTTTTAGTTACGTGTTTGCTTACTGCATCCATCCGTCCATCCATCCATCAGACAGGCACTCCCTAGGCACCTTTTGTGTACAAGGGGCTGGAGAAACACAGGTAACTCAGGTGTGGCACATGGCCCTGGCCGGCTCGTGTCCTAGGGTAGGTGGAGGCCCTGCGTTGTCATGCTGCTCACTATGATAATGCTTCAGGAGAACCAAGAGTAGGGAGCGGCAGGCGAGGCGTGTCCTGAGTAGGCGCTTCCACCGGCAGGGACGGGGTGCCCCAGTGGAGGCTGAGGGAGGGCGGGGGCTCTGCTGCTTGTTCTCTGGCCAGTGTTTCTCACAACGGGGTCACGACGGAGCTGCTCATGTGGCTACTGATGGACACCAGCATGGTGTGAAGTGCCCATGGCCAGGGACATAGAGGGTCTCGCCTCCTGAGCACGCAGCTGTGTGATTTACCACTGCCAATGCTGCGACCTGGTGTGGCCTCTGAGGGGCACCACTCGGGTCGTGCGGCTTGCCCGCTGCTCTGCCTGCCACTCAGCAGGTGGGGACGGTTTCTTGGTTGTGAAATTAGCTTTCTTTTAAAAATACATGTATTTAATCAAGCATAAGTTATGAGAAGAAAGCTATTAAGTAAATGGCCTGCTGGTAGCCCCTGTGGCCACACACACGGCCCTTTCCTTGGGAGGACTTGGAGCAGGGGCGGCTTTCAGGGAGCCTGTGTGAGTGCCTAGGAGGAATTTCCCACATGGGGGCATGACTGGCACAAAGAATCTTCTGGGGAAATTTTTTAATCCCCTCTCCAAGATTCTCATTGAGAGAGTCAAGATGAGGGTCTGTTTTAATAGCTGTGGAGATGGAAGAGGAGGAAGAGGAGAGAGATGGGGATGAGGATGAGGAAGAGGGTGGAGAGGATGGCGATGGTGATGGGATGAAGATGAGGAGGAGAGAGGGGATGGGGATGAAGATGAGGAGGGTGAACGGGAGGATGATACTGATGATGGTGATGAGGAGGAGCATGATGGAGGTGCCGGTGGGGTTGAAGGTGAGGATGGTGATTCCGGGAGTTGCTGCCAAAGAGCAGCACATGCTGGCATCGGGCCTCCATGGCTGAGGCCTGCTTTCCAGCATCTCTGCTCTTGACCTCTTGGGACTGCTCCTGGGCAGGGAGGATGAGCTCCAGACTTCCTGCTGGGGCCCTGGGCCCAGGAGCTCCTAGTGGCCCAGTGCAAAGAGGAGATTTCATTGCATTCTTAGATTTTATCCTAGAAGCCGTTGATGACAATTGACTTGATGCCATAGAACAGGTTTGCTTTGGGTTTGGTACGAAAGCGACATTTTCCATCACTCAGGGCAGTTGCAGGTCCCTGCTTGCTTCCCGCCGACTCTGGCGCCAATGCTGGGAGAGTTCCTGACTCACACCAGGCACCAGCGTTTCCAACCACTCATTCACCAAAATGTTCTACTCCTAAGACTCTCGTGAGCAGAGGCGGGGGTGGGGGACTAACAGGATTTATGGTGTGGGATGTGGAAGTGTCCTGGTCATGTTTGTATGGGTGTGTGCCAGTGCCCCTAGTAACACAGAAGTAGAATGAGCCCTCTGTGCGGTGGCCCAGCGTCTGGGCTGGTGGTGCTGGCTTGGAGGTCCCATAGGCTGCTCCGTTGCCCAGGTCCCTAGGCTGCCACCCCCTACCCTTCCATCCAGGCCCAGAGCCTCCGTCCCCCATTTGTTCCTGTGGAGGCAACACAGAGCGGCAGGTGTAGGGGCCTCTGGGGCCACCTGCTGCCTGGTCTGGGAAGGCCCCTTAAGAGTGTCCCTGTGAGGCCTGCAGAGTGCCTTGCTTCTTGATTGCAACAGGGGCTGGAGGCTTTGCTGTTCTTTCTGCCCAGGTCAGCACCTACCGCTGCTTTGTGGGGTCGAGCTCCACAGTGTGACCTAGGGCCTCAGCCCCATGTGTCCCCCCACACTGTGCCCACAGGACCCCTCCTTAGCATGTGTGCTCTGGTTAGCTGAGGGCAGTGGTTTGGGGGAAGGAGTGCTATAGTGAGAGAAAAGACATTTAAGGGACTGGTTTAGGGTCCTGAGCTGCCTCTGCCTCTCTAGGGCCAGCCCAGCAGAGCCTCCTTATAATCCATGCCTGTCCTCTGGCCAGGGCAGCTCTGACCTCACTGCTGCACCAGAGCTGCTGGTCAGTAGGTGGCAGGACCGTAGCAACACAGGTCCCTTGCCCTGCTGTCTGCGTGTTCTGAAACCTACAGGCCAATCCGGGACTTGAACGAAAACAAACAGTAATCAGAACACTAGCTTCTCTTGGGTTTGTTTGCCAGTTCTAGAACTTTCTTTGGAAGAATGGAGATCCTTGTGAATTTTTCTCAGGGTCACTCTTCAGGACAGGAGAGGAGGTGACAGGAGAGAGGTCCGAGTAGGAGTGTTAGCACCCTCGGATGGGCTGGACCGAGGAAATGAGTGTGGGAGCATCCCAACCGCAGGTCTGGGGCAGGCTGGCGACAATCACTTGTGTCTATAAACCCAGCTTTCCTGGAACCCCATGGGCAGAATGCCGGACCCCAGGGGCATAGTCACTGGCATCTACAGGATCTCTGTCTGTTGGGATGGAAGTTCTGGGGACCCTTGAAGCTTCCAAGAGCTGCGATGCCCGTGTCTGCTGGCAGGAGCAGGGTCTGAAGCTGAGACTACTGCCCTGCTGTTTGCTTGTTCTGAAACACGGCAAGCTGATCAGGGACTTGAGAGAAAACAGCAGCAAGGTGAGAAGCAAGAGCCTGTGGCTGACGCGAGCTCACGCTTTGGAGAACGGCACCCAGTAATGCCTGGCCTCTTTGGGTGCCCCAAATCTGGGATACAGAGGCCGTCTGGTCTTTGGAACAGTATGCGTCTCATTGCCCACTCAGCAGCTGGGTCCAGGTGCAGGTGAACACTTTCCCTGGCTGGTGTCCAGGCAGTCTTGGTGAGATAGAGAGGGCATACCCTGCTCCCTGTGCCCCTCCTGGGACCCCGGCCTGGGCCTGCAGATCGGCCCCTGGGGCATGGGGAAGAGTGGGTGTCAGCAGGCTGTGCGCGTCAAGCTGGGCTCCCCACGCCCTGCACGTGTCCTCGTCTGTGAGACAGGAGTCACCCTGCATGTGGGCCTGGGCTGTGGGCTATCACCTGGCCGGATGCGGTGACAGGTCACAGTCCTGTCCATCAGCAGCATCCCTTCATTCCCTTTCCTACTGTAGAAAGGGACTCTTCCTGTGACTTTTTCACTGATTAGTTATTTGACCCTTGGGGGACGTTGGAGTGGGGTCTGAGGCAGATGCAGATGACCTGGCTGCAGGGGCTGGGAGGCTCTGCTCACAGCCTGGCCTGTGTTTGTTTCACACAGAGCAAGTCCACCGGCATCTGGACCAGCACGAGGTGCGGTACCTGCAGTTCGCCTTCCGCTGGATGAACAACCTGCTGATGCGGGAGGTGCCCCTGCGCTGCACCGTCCGCTTGTGGGACACCTACCAGGTGAGCTCCCCGGGGCCGCCACCTGCCAGGCCTGGCTGTGTGCTGTGCTTAATTTTTGTCCTCAGAACATCTCTCGACTGAACACAGTCTTTAAAAAGTACATTTCTGGCATTCTTGCCATCTGACTAGATGTAAAACAGGGAAAAGAACGTCGTATCATCGTACTTGCAGCTGAATTTCATTCCAACTGTGGTGACAGTGTCCCCCGTGCTTGCTGGCAGTTTGCATGTGAGTGGTGAGTGATATGTGCAGCTGTGCGGGCCCAAGTTGCTTCTGCCAAAAACATTCACACTCAGACTCACACGTTGTCTGCGTTTTGAGTTACTTAGAATAAAGATTTTTAAAAAGTCATAGACAGATTCAGTGCCATATGAAATTTCTACACTCCACCTATTTTGATGAAATTCATTTCTTCAGGAGATTGAGTTTTCTGGAACAAGCCACCTTTGTTCCCTTGAGTGTCCCATTACTTACTCTAGCACCTTTTCATTTTGTTTGAGCTGTTTGCCGAAGCTGAGGCCGTGCTGTGTGGGTTAGTGCCAGCCTCTCATCATCAGCTGCAAATAGCAGGTGCTATCATGTAGGATTAGGGATCAGATCCTGTGGAATGTGGGAGGAGGAAGGAGGAGGAAGCACAGGCCAGCCTCGTTGTCACCGCTGGGAGACTGGCTCTCTTGCAGCAAGCACAGCCCTTCTTGGGCTGCTGGTGCGGGTCTGGGGAGGGGATGGCTGCCTTTGGAGATCGGTGCTTGAGCAGTAGGGCTTTACTCTGGGGTGTATGTGCTGTGCACTGGCTGGGCCTGCAGAGAACCTTGCCCTGGACATCCATGGGGACAGTGGGGAGGGCCTGGAGGTCTTAGTCTCCCCATAGGACATTGTTTAGATGCATTCTTCCCACAGGACAGAGTGCTGCCGGGCTCCACGCCCACAGGTCTCTCATTGACTTGTTCTCCTGTGACTCATCTTGAGCGACCCCTCAAGCCTTGTCTCTGGTGATGGTGTGGTCATGGTGCCCCACGGCTGGTGTGTGTGTTGTTGCTCTGGTGTCCTGCGTTTTGACTTTGCTTTCCTATTTTTGCAGCTTGTACAGTCTCACGATGTTCCCTGTAAGAATTGTTGTTAGTCAGTAGACTGCCGTTCAGATCCCCCTTTGCTCTTCTAGTTACTTGGCAGCTACAGAATTTCTGTCCAGTACCATTTGCTGGGACATCAGGCCTTACCGTGGGCTGTGTGGTTAGAGGCGCTGGCAGTCTGGTCTCGTCGATCGGCTCTGTAGTATTATCAGAAACAAACTCAACATCCCTCACACTGTGAACACTCTCCGTTTCTGTGATTGGTGAGGCTTTCAAGACCACGGCCCGTTCATTAAACACAGAGTTCCTTGTAATACTGCCCCCATTATGAATAAATTAGGGATTAAGTCAATTGCATTCTGAGGAGCCAGGAAATGGATCAGCCTGCCCTTGGTTCTGCACCAGCTCCCTACAGCTCCTAATAGGCATTAAAACTTCAAGTGCAATTGTGGCATCTTTATTGAGTTAATTTTCCTGAAATTAAATTTTGTCATGAATTGACTCATTTGTACTGTGGACTCATTCTTGAACTGACAGTACCCTGCTTATAAACCTTTTCATATCTTACAGTGTGGGGGTATTTCTATTTTACAGGACCAAGTACCCATGAAATTATATCGCATCTTTTGGCAGTGAAAATAACATGGTAATCATGGGAAAGCAATCAGGTGATTACTCTCCCCTGAATGGGGGTGTTTATTGGCTGGGCCTTTGCTGGTTTCAGTAACTCTTACCCCTATAAGGCAGCTTAAAATCCTCTTGGGATATGTGTCAATAAAAGGTTACCCAGAAGCACCTGTACTGTTCCAGACCCTGAACATAGATGGTGGCACAGAAACGAAAGAGGCACATTGTCACAGGCAGGCAGAGAGATGGGAAGCTTGCCCAGACAAAAGGGAGACATCCGTGCTGCCCAGACGTGTGTGTGCTCCATGGCGGCCGTGGTCGTGGTGTGGGGCAATCCCAGCCCCCCGAGCCTCAGCCCATGAGAGCCAGTTTCAGGGGTGTCCTTTGCCCTGTAGAAAGGACCCAGCCCAGCCTGCACAAGCAGAGCCTACCCGTGCGTCTTTATTACCTTGAGGGAGACAGAAGCCTTTAGCTTGTTAACTTCTGTTGGTCTGCAGCTGAGTTACTCTGTTCTTAAATCTATTATGTGTGTTTCAGCAGCCATTCAGCCAAGTTGTCTTGTTTGTTTATTTTTTCCTGTCCTTACTGCCTTGAGCTGAAGGCCTGTTCTCTACCGTGCTGGACATAGGTCCTTAGGTGCTGGGTGTGTACTCTGAGTAGGCATGTGGCGGTTTCACAGTGAGAGGGTGAGAGCAGTGCAGTCAGCCTGATGCTGACCAGGTGGGCACTCCAGGCTCGTGGCTGTGGCCGGTGCTGTGCTCAGTGGCAGTGTAGTGAGCTGAGCTTGCTCCTTCAGGCTCCGAGGACACAGTGCCCAGCCCATGAGGGCCATTGCTGTCTGGCACTGGTGATGGGCCCGGCCAGCTGGTGAGGCTCCTTCACGGCACCTGCCTTGCTCCTCCTCGGCCCTCACTGTGGTCCAGCGCCTGGGCTGGTCCAGAGCTGCTCCCTTTCTCTGGCATAGGAGGGGCATGTTGGAGGGAGGGTGACCGTGGCTCTGCTGACACTGTGGCTGCCGGGGCTCCTTCTCCGAGAGCTGCCGTTTGTCGGGGGTAGGATGCCCGGCAGCTCCTCAGCCTCCAGCATGGGTGGCTCCTTCATACGTGCTCCTCAGCTGCCCTTCCGGGGGCTACAGACCGCAGGGGGCCCTGCCAGGCAGAGGGACATCCCAGGATCCCAGGTGCTTCCCTTGCCACTCCCAGCCTCAGTGGGTCTCCCGCCCTCCGTTTCAGCCTCATTCATGTTCTCCACACCCAGCTGCCTATGGGGAAGCAGCCACATGTGGTTCTCATGTCACATCTGCACGCTCAGAACAGGGTCTGTGACCCAGTGCTTTGGCCCCTTGGGCTCTCTCCCGGTGGAGCCCCGGCAGTGGTGCACCTGTGGGCTCTGGAGGCCGGGATGGGAGGATCACTTGAGCCAGGCTTTGGGCTGCAGTAGCCCAGCGGAGTACATGCTGTGGATTTGGTGGATTCGTGGCGAGGAGGCTTTTGTACACTGCAGCCTGAGTCGCCCACCTTAGGCCAAATGGATCTGGATCAATTAAGGAAAGGCTTTATCCGGTTATTTCACGTAGGCCCTGATGGGTCCTTATCGGTGCAAGTCTTGGGTTCTCACGGTTTCTGTCCCAGCCCAGCACTTACCTGTGTCCTGAACAAAGCTTGCCTGGGAAGGTTTGTCTGATGCCAGGCACTTTCTGTGCAGGTCTGGGTAGCAAATATTCAGGTTTGCGGGCTGAACGGACCTTTTCACAACTGCCCTGCTGCAGTGCAGAAGCAGGTGTGGACAGGAGGGCCGGTGCAGTTGTGTTCCAGGGAAACTTGTTTATGAAGAAGGCGCCGTGAGACAGTTTCTGTCCTGTTCTAACCTATAGAAAGTGCCGGGCCCTGTGCCTGGCAGAGTAGGTGCCAGGGAAGCTTGTCTTCCCACCACTGTCACCACAGGTGTCCTGTAAACTATTGAGCTGTACAACTTCTGGGGCTTGTTGCCAGGCGATCATTATTATTCAGTTTTTATAGAAATTGGAACAGATTTAAATAACTTAAATCTCAAGGTATCTAAGATCTAGGAGCTCAAATACCTTGCCGAGATCATCCCCTGCTCCTCTTGTGTTATACTTGTTTGTGTCCCTGCTCACGGGGCCCCAGGGCCCAGCGTGAGAGCACAGAGGCTCTGATCTCTGGGCCTGGGGCCGTGCCTGTCAGGAGCAGGAGCCACGTCCCCCTGGCTCTGGTGGGAGCCCCCAGCACTGAGCTTGGTGGTGGAGGCATTGTGGTGGCAGGGACCGGGCAGCAGGGTCCAGGCGGGGAGCTGACATGCTGTGAGCCTGTGCCACGGGCCCACGGGCGAGAGAGATGGATGTAGGGGAGTTGGGACTCAGTCCTGTGGGTCTAGCAATGTGCTCTGCAGTTTCTGAGACACAGCGCATGTGTCACCTGCAGGGTGATCTCTTTCTCTGTGTGAGGCCTCTGCGAGGACCGGGGTCCCCCAGGGGGCTGTACAAGGAGGCAGCCCCTGCCCTTAGAGTTCACAGACTGGTGTGGGAGGGGGCGGCTGACCGACAGTCACAGCAAGCGTGTGCCACAGGTGCCCGGGTGCATTGGTGCCTCAGTCCTGATCCCGTTATCGCAACTTCGCAGCAACATAGGAGAATAGACACAGCCACAGCCCTTCAATCCCACTTTCCTGGAGGAGGATTCCTGGAGAGAGATGTGGGAGCTGGATCTGGTGGCTGAGCTACAGGAGCAGGAGCCCTGAAGGTCTCTCCATGGGGGCAAGGACTCATGTCCAGGTTGGTCTGTACACAGGGCCGGTGCCCAGGAAGGGAAAGTGGGTGGTTTACACTAAGCGGAAAGTGCATTCCACGACTCCAGGAGGCAGCTGGGCATGGCCGGGTCCGTGTGCAGTGAGTAGATGTGTCTGCACAGGGTACTGTGCTGTCAGGGCAGCACAGTGGTACCTATCGGTGGACCCTTATGGGGAGGCTCCATGTGCCTCGCTCAGACACTGACTTTTATCTGGGGCAGGGACTGAGAAGGAGCCCACCTCTGACCAGGCCCCCCACCCCGCATTTTTTCCTTAGGTCTTTGTAGCAGCCCAGGTCTCTGGACACTGTGGATGGGAGGGCATGGCTGGCCCACTTCTCATCAGGGCAGGGCAGGCCCTCACTTCCTACACCCATTGTCACAGGCCCAGGGCCCTGACAGGTCTGCCATCCTCAGAGCCTGGCTCTGGCCCCTCTGGCCCCTGTCCCTAGCAATCTGTGCTGGATTTAAGCAGTTTGCTGCCTTGTCCCTCATTTTACCATCTGTACCCTGGGCTGTGCATCCCCAGGGTGGAGTGGACCTGCTCGTCACAGTTCCTCTGGAAGGTGACCGTGGGAGTGTCGTGGCCATGCCTGTGAGAGGGCTGATGGCATGGTCTGAGGGCAGCGCCTGCTGGGCTCTCTGCTCCATGTGCCCCTGTGACAGCCATGAGGCTCTCCTGAGCCTCCTGAGCCCCAGCATGGATCCTGTGTCAGATGGCACTGAAGCTGAGGGTCTGGGTGGTCCAGTAAACTGGGAGAAGCAGGTCTCCACACGACATGCTTTCTCATGAGCCCGTTAAGGCTGGAGGCCTGAGCTCCTTACACCTGCCACCTGCAGGGAGTGGCCATAGACCACTGTCAGCTGGGGAAGGACTCAGAAATGAGACTATTCCCCAAGACTTGGCTTATTGCTGCCAAGGCAGCAGGAAGGAGGGGGAAGAGAGGTGTACCCACTGCTCCAGAATGCCAATGATGTCAGCATCCTGGGACTTAGAGCTCGTGTTTGAAGACATTTCTGGAATTTCTTCTGACTCTTAAGACTTTCTTTCGGCTTGGCACCTGTGGCTAAACGGGCTAAGGCGCCAGCCACGTACACCTGAGCTGACGGGTTCGAATCCAGCCTGGGCCCGCCAAACAATAATGACGGCTGCAACCAAAAAATGGCCGGGTGTTGTGGCGGGTGCCTGTAGTTCCAGCTACTTGGGAGGCGGAGGCAGGAGACTCGCTTGAGCCCAGGAATTGCAGGTTGCTGTGAGCTGTGATGCCACGGCACTCTACCCAGGGTGACAGCTTGAGGCTCTGTCCCTTAAGGCTTTTTCTAAAAAAAAAAAAAAAACTTCATATTTCAATCATGTTGGGCTTTATCTGAGCTTATTTAGGGCTTGAGGGAAGGAGAGGGAAGGAGAGGGTTTCTTTCTGTTGCAGGCATGGTTGGCCAAGTATGTGAGGGCCCAGGAAGAAGTGATCCTCTAGGAGGGGGCTTGGGACCCCGGCCAGCTTCCATGCGGGTCCTTGACACAGAGCAGTCTCCCCTGGCTGTGCAGACGAAATACTGAGCTCTTGGAACAAGAAAAGTGATTTTCACATTTTGGCCGCTGATTCCTGAACTTATAATAGAAAAAGTCTTTTGTCATTTTTGAAATTATTTGGTGAGAGATTGTAAAACACATCCGGGTAGCAGCAGGCAGGCAGGGCACCTCCTCACAGCTGGGGTTGTTCAGGCTCCTGGGGAAAGTGGGATTGAAGGGCTGTGGCTGTGTCTGTTCTCCTACGTTGCTGCGAAGTTGCGATAACGGGATCAGGACTGAAGGCAAAGGCCTCCATGACTTCCCCATGTCCAGTCCTCTCTGGGAAGTGGCCATTGAAAGGCGCCAAGTGGCACTGTTGTAATCAATAGTAGGTGACTGGTCTGAATAAAATTCTTTGTACTTACTCCAAAGGAGACAAGAATTCTTAGCTGGTTTGGAGCTGAGTTTAGGGTAAGGACATTTTCTGAGGAGAGAGTAAAGAGTTAGTTTTAATAATAAAAATGTGCATCAGGCAGGCTCCTACGTTGCAGGTTAGCACAGCAGGGATTCCTTTCTGCCTGGACGTTTGTTTACTTTAGCCCTGCACTGAGGCCCTACTGTGTGCTCGGCTTTGGGTCATAGCATCAGTGAGAGAGAGGCAGGCACCAGGTCGGGGAACCTACCCTGGGCCACACACCTTGACTTGTGACCACTCAGCACAGTAGCCTGGAAGGAGCCAGCGCTCTGGGAACTGGGTGAGAACTTAGTTATGGCCCCATCCAGGCTCTTTGTGGTGCCCCAGCCTCATACCTCCTTCCCCACACCCATGGTCCCAACCCCAGGGCCCCAGCACCTGGTTTCCTCCCCTGTGAGGAAAGCAGCAGGTGTCAGCCCTGGGCTGGAGCCTGGGGCCGGGAAGGGCAGTGGCAAGAAGGGGCTGGTCTGATGAGGAAGCAGGTTGCCAGGGGGTGTCCCCAGGTGCCCTGCCTTCTCACACCCAGGCCTTGCCTGCACAGGGGTGTCCAAGTATAAGTCCCTCTTCAGGAGGCAGCAGGGCTGGGGAGCCAGATGTCAGGCCATCTCAGACAGACCCTGGCTCTGTGGGCTGATGGACCATCTTCCTAATGGTGGGGAAGGCCCACGCCCCACATTCGGAAGCTCGGTGTTCTGCCTTGGTGCAGAGGGCCCTGTGTCGTGCTGCCTACCCCTGCCCCTGCAGAACCCCAGGTGACTGCGGATTCTCTGGTCTCCCTCCGTGGCTGGGCACTGTGAATGGCAACCTGAGCAATGTACTGCCCAGCCCATGTAGGAGGACTGCTGTCCAGGGGTCCCAGGCTGGGTGTAAACTCTTTGAGACAGTCCCCTGAGTCCCTGCAGCTCCCACTGTGACTGGTCCAGACCTGCACTGGGGGTGCCCAGGAATACCTGCCAAGTGGGGGGTGGCTCACATCATGCCCGTGACTTGTGGCCTAAAGGCATGTGCTGCCCAGTCTGAGGGCTGGGTCCTGGAATGGGCGTGGGGCAGGTCTGTGGCTCTGATGTGGGCCTGGGATCTGTGGGTGGAAAGATCAGGGCCTATTAAAATATCTTCCCAAGGAGCTCCGCCCACTCACCCCGCCAGGTTCTGCCCGAGTGCCTTATCCCCATGGCCCCTCTGGCCCTGACCCCAGCCTTCAGATTGCCCCCAGGGATGGGACAGGGCAGGGCAGAACCCTGCAGGCTGCGCTGGGAGCTGGTTCTGAGGGAGGGTGAGGTAAAGAAGGCTGGCCCCTCCCAAGGTCACAGGGAGTTTACTTGCCAGGTTGCATTTCTGCTGTGTGTTAAGATGACGTATTCATGAACACTTTATCTGCAGTGTTCTGAGTTCTGTAGGCCTCAGGACGAGGCTGCATATCACCTGGGCTGTGAGCTGAGCCCCAGAGGTTGGCTGGGCTCCCCATTGTGGAGGACGTGTGTTTCTCCTGAGGGTGAGGAAGGGGCAGAGGATGGTCCCAGGTGTCTCCCCTAAGGGGGCTGCTCCCTCCTGCACTGAGGCAGGGTTAGGACAGAAGTAAATATGCAAAGAATGTTGATTAAGTAATATATTAAATAGGGGTGGTGCCTGTGGCTCAGTCAGTAAGGTGCTGGCCCCATATACCGAGGGTGGCGGGTTCAAACCCAGCCCCAGCCGAACTGCAACAAAAAAATAGCCGGGTGTTGTGGTGGGCGCCTGTAGTCCCAGCTACTCGGGAGGCTGAAGCAGGAGAATCACCTAAGCCCAGGAGTTGGAGGTTGCTGTGAGCTGTGACGCTATGGCACTCTACCTAGGGTGATAAGTGAGACTCTGACTCTACAAAAAAAAAACAAAAAAAAACGTTATATATTAAATAAGAATCCTACACAGGAGAAGTACTGAGTTCTGCCATTGTGGCCTGTTTGCATTGCATTCCTAAAGAGCTGAGCAGTCACTTGCACAGGGCCACTTGCCGGTGTGGAGGGGCAGTGCCTGCCTCGGGCAACAGTCACTGGGCTACTGAATGGGGTGAATGGCAAAAGAGCAGGTGCAGCTGGGTGGGGTGGGGGGCAAGATGGAGCCCTTCCAGGGAGGCGATGGCCTCCAGTGTCACGGGAGGCCTCTCCCTTGGTGGTAAGAGGCCCTAGTCCACCATCCTGCATGCAGAGAAGCCATCTGCATGGCCTTTCCAGGGTCTGTGGGTGCTCAGCGTGCCTGGCTCTGTGCTTCGGGGAGGTCTTTTAACTCCCAGGGCCCTGCGGTCTGTGTCCACTCCTTGCCATTGCTGGGGCGATGTCTCCCTTTGCAGCAGACTCTGCTCCGACCCCTTTGTTTGGGTGCCAGGCAGTACTTTTTCTTGCAAAACACAGATTTGGCCCTGCTGGTGGCTAAGAGGTGAGGCCCTCGCATCCCTACATGGGCCTCCACCTAGATGGTTTGAGTTTGATGTTCTAATGCCTCAGCTGCCTTTCTTTAAACCTAAGGATGCATTACTTCCTACCCAAAGGAGAGAAGCCAGACTGGGGTCCCCACAGAGGTGTGGGCACCCCTACCAGCCACCCCAAGCTGCCTGGTTCTGTGATGGTTACTATAGTCCTGGTTCCTCTGGGATTCAGCTCCCTGGGTGTGACTGAGAAAGGAAGCCCAGGGGCAGGAACCTGTCAGGACGTGATGTGCATGGACCCATTTTGTGTGTGGTTTGGGGGTTTGCATAGTTGCAGGGAGGCACTGCTCAGAATAGTCACTTGGCACTTAGTGAGGTTGGGGACCCTGCAAGCCCCAGAGGACTTGTCACTCCTGGGGAAGGGGGCTGGCCCCAGCACGTTCCCTACTCCCTCTCTTGCTGAGACCTTGCTGGATGGTCTCAGGCCAGTGTCCCTGGTGACAGAGACCTCCTTACCAGATAGGACAAGAGCAAAAGCAGGGTAGCCATAAGGCTGCTACCAGGCCTGAGGAGGAGGGTCATGGCTTGGGAAGCTGGCAGGTCCCTGGAGACTAGGGCCCTTCCTCTGTCCTCCCCAGTGGGCCCCGCTCACCCTGTGCAACATGGCTTCTCATGGTGGGTGGGGCTGGGTGAGCTGAGAGGGGGAAACTGAGGGAGGCAGGGGGGAGGGGCGAGTAGAGTAGGGGGACAGGGGGAGCCGAGGTGTGGGAGGCTGAGGGAGGATGGAGGCAGGGCACCTGCTGCTCCTTACTCAGAGTCTCATGGGAGGAAGCTTTGCACGGGCCCAGGGGACATGCCTCAGGGGTGCACCAAAGTGCCCATGTGTGCCCTTGATTCATAGGCCCTTCTCTGAAGGCCTAGTGGAGCCTGGTAATTACCTTCATTTCTACATGTTCTGGAAGAAGTCCAGAAAGTAAAAGTTAACCTAAGAATTGCTCTCCGGAGCTTGGCCTCGTGTGTCCCCAGTGTGGGAAATGTTCTCAAGGTTTCCAGTCCAATTTTCTGTGACCTTTTGTTAATGACCAGGAAGATGAGACCAGCACTCTGGCTGGGTCCCCATGTGACACGCACGCCCTGCCAGTGGACGCTGTCTCCTCCTGCCTGGCCTCTTCTTGCTGTTTAAGTGTTGAGATCTCCTGGCCAGGCCTCCTGTACTTAACTGCCAAGCACACAGAAGCTGGCTGGAGGGAGCACAGACCTGGCCTGTGAGCATCTGGGACCCTGGGCAGGGCCCTCCCCCAGGGCTGACGGGCCTGCTTAAATAAACCTGCAGAGCACAGCTAACGGCCAGCCAGTCTCTTCCACTGTCCATTTTCTACAATATTTATTCTTTTATTTCATTATGAGAGTGTAGTGATTAGGAGCAGAGAGGGCTGCTCTGAGAACAGCTGGCGCCACCTATTCTCCCGGCTTCCAGGGAGCGTGGGGGGCAGGGGAAAAGGCACTGAGGGGTGCTGCCCCTCCTGGGTGCAGCAGAGAGGTCTTCCCTGGCCCCTCGGAATCCCCACTGGAGCAGGGTGTCAGCAGGTCCTGTCACTAGGCTTATTCAGAGAGCAGCAGACATCCCAGAGAGCCAGGCCTGGGGTTTGAATGGATGTTTTCATGAACAATTGTTTAGAGCTGTTTGCGTTCACTTGGTATACTTGGAGCCCACAGTGTCCAGAGGTTAGGCCAGCGATCCCACACACCTCCTGATGAGGGCACCTGCCAGTGCTGGGGATATACCTGGAGGGCTGTGATCACGGAGCCACAGGGAGAGGCGGGCCCAGTAGTGTGGCCTGAGAGTACTCAGGGGTGCTGGGACCTTGTGGTGAGGAGGGGGAAGGAAGGAAGGTTGGGCCTGACCTGCTTAGAATGGCCCGGCGCTGCCCCCCACAGCCTTCTGTGTACAGGGGAGCTTGCTGAGACGCCCCAGAGAGGCAGGTGACATGAGCAGGGTCCAGCCAGTGTGCTAACAACCCTCTCCCTGGGTTTCAATGATTGTGTGCTCTGTGGTGGCCACAACCACAGGCCCCGCCTGCTGAGGGGCAGCCCTGTAGGTAGTGGCCAGCTGCTCCTTCTGTCCCCAGCCATTGCTCCCACTGGGCCATGTCCAGCATGGCCCAGGACCTACAGGGGCAGCCAGCGCAGCAGGAAGGCAGCTTCCCATGGCTCCTGGTGTCTTCCTGTCACACCAGGTCACCACACTGTGCGTGGAGATACACTGGCTCCTGCTCTGTTCCAGTGTGTCTTGGCTACCCAGCTGGCCCCATGCAGGACCTTGATGGCTTCTACTGATTCTCTTGGGGTTTTTCTCTTAATCTAAACCCTCAGTGTCACCCGGCCCTGATGCACTGGGCGGCTGACCTGGCCTGCTCACACTGCATGCTGGTCCAGCCTCTTCTTGCCATGTGGCATGCAGCTCACCCTTACTTCTCTGTCCTTTGACATTGACACGTGCACCTTGGACATGGCGCCCACCCTCAGCCCATGGCCTCACCTGCTTCCTGAGAGATGCCTCCCCCCATGGCTCTGGGAAGCAGGGCCTGGCCTGGTGTTGGGGGCTCCTCCCCGCCCTATTCCTCTGCTCAGCTCTCCCAGGTGGGCCCTACAGGTGGGGTGGGGTGTATTTCTCTCTCATTGGAGAGGCCAAGTCCCAGCACTGCTTCCCTCTGGAGGACGAGTGTGGGGCCAAGTGTGGGCCATCCCAGCTCCACTCACAGGCTGCCTTCTCCGGAGGCCACATTTTCCTGCAGGACCGGCAAGCAGGTGGCGAGTCCCAGGGCTAATTAATCAGGAGCCCTCAGACCTCAGAAGTGGTTTCCCAGCACCTCTGGAGAAGATGCGGTACATTTCTCCCCTAGTTGGGCTGCAGTTTGCTAGCCCTGTGGGGATCCAGAGAGCGGAAGGCCCAGAGACCAGTGAGGAGTGGGCCTCTGAGCACGGGGAGAACTCCAGGGTTGCGTGGGGTGAATTTGTGGCAGCTCACCGGGCCTTGTCTCTGTCTGAGAAACACCATTGCTGATTCTGCCAGGCCGGCAGCGTCGGGTGCTGGGGTTTTCCTGCATGTCGCCTCACGTGCTCGCACAGTGCCAACGCACCCACTCTCCAGGAGCACGAGGAGGTCCCGAGAGCTGCCTCCCGGATGCCGTGAGACTAGAATAGCAGCCATCACATCTCCATTTTATGGAAGAGGCAGCAGGCTCCCAGAACCTGTAGCTTGTCCTGAGACATCTGGCTTTGACGTGGTAAGACTCAGTGGCCACTCTCCTCCTGCCTTCTGGGTAGCAGCCACCTGCCAAGCTCTGCTCCCCCGGATCCTCGATTCAAGAGCCACCAACACCTGGGCTGGCAGCAGAGGAGGGAAACACGGGTGCAGCAGAATTGCCGCTGCTCTGGGAGAAGAGCGAAATGTTAGCAGGGCCATGGGCTGTGGCTGGTCTTGAAGTCACTTTGCTGTGTTAGAAACCAGGGGCTTTGCCACTGCTCGTGTTGGAGGTGAGGCAGGAAGCGGCCACTCTCACGAACTGCCGGGGATGCCGCTTTCACCTGGTCGTTCCTGCTGCCTCCTGCCCTGCCGGCTTCCTTCACTGCGTTATTCCTGCCCCCAGCACCTGCTCCACGGGGCCTCCTCCCACGCACTGCTCACCTGCTGCGGGAGCCCCTCCAGAGGTGGCTTTTCCACCGTGGCTCCACTTCCTGCTCTGACTGTGGGAGCCTGGGTGCCGTCTCCCCTCACTGACGCACTAATGGAAGGAAGGCAACCCTGCTGGTTGAAATAGCAGGGCCAGTGGCAGGCGGGGGTGTTCCTGGGAGGCTGGGCCGTCAGTCACGTGCACACAGACCTCGTGTGGCAAGGGCTGGGCCGCTTCTACAGCTCCCTGAGTCCCCTCCTGAGCATCACGGCCTTGTCAACGGGGACACCCAGTGTGCGGGGCACAGGCTGTGGGCTCTCTGGTCAGGATCACGTCTTTCCGGCTTTTCTGGCCTTCTCACCCCTTGAGCTCAGGCAACGCCTCACAGCCCAGGGTGCAGCCCAGGGAGTCTTGACCACCTCGAGCAGCTGGGCAGGCTATGGTGTCTCAAGGACATTGGTGGGCCCTGAGTGTGACACTACCCTCAGGGCAGTTGCCCCCTACCTGTGGTGGCAGTGCAGTGGTGGTGACGTCTGTCATGGAGCTGAGCTGGCCCACGTGCCCTGCTTGGTGCTGTCCTGACCTGTACCTGGCAGACATGATGCCTGCGGGGATATGGACGGAGGGTGGATGAGGAGCAGAGAGCTGGCTCTGACGCTTCCCACAGTGACACGCATGTCCTCCCCCCTCCAGAACCGGGATAACATTAGGGATTTTGGTCAGGCGCCTCAGGGACATGAGGGAAGGTCTCTAAGGGCGAGCTGGAGCTGACCCTGTGCTGGCGGCTGGGGTCATGGAGGGGTCGTGTGCAGCCCCCGCTCTCAGGGGTCTCACCATTGGCACTGCTGGGGGCCACCGAAGGCAGGTGCTGCCTCTGGAGGCGGGGACAGAATTCCATTCCTGGCCCTGCTGACGGGAATGTGAGCTGGTGGGTGAGGGATGAGCCTTCCTGTGAGCCCAGAGGGAGCAGGGCTCTCCATGTTGGGGCGAGCTGGACTCCCCTGAGGAAGCACTCCCAGTGTAGGGGTGAGCCCTCCCGAGGCTGGGGTGCAAGGTGGTGCTGGGGTGGGTGAGCACCTGGGTGTGGGGTGCACAGGTCATCATCAGGTTTGCAAGTTGTTTACCTGTAAACGGCTGCTGCCTTGCGTCAGGAATAGTTCAGGCCACTAGCGGTGGCCTGAGAGAAGTTTCACGGAGAGCGTGTGAGGGGTGGGCTGACGGTCTACGCAGCCCCCACAGCAGCAGTGTGGCCTGATCCCTTCCCTCGGTGTCCCTTCCCTCGGTGTCCCTCAGGGACTCCCGTCTCTCCTGCCCTCTTTTCCCCTTAAAGGAAGCTCCCCTGCTGGGTGCTTGTCCTGGTCAGAACATGTCTGAGGTGAGCTGGTTTGAAGGGCTGCCCACGAGCTGACAGGTGATTCGACTCTTCATGGTGCCGTCTGAACACACCTGCTCGTTTCTGCCGAATGAGCCCACACCCTTCCCACCACAGCAGCCGGAAACGAGCAGCTGTCCATCCCTGCCCCGTGTGTCCATCACCAAGCCCCTAGTCAAGTCCCCTCTCATGGCAGCCATGCCTGCCTGTCCACAGCCACTGTCCTCTCTCCTTGGTGGCCTTCTTGCTGCTGCCTGGCCCTGCAGCTGGCTCTTGAGGACAGACCTGTCAATGAGGCCTTCGGATGCTTCCCTGTGGTCTCAGGCCAGGAGGCCGCCCTGAAGACCCCTTGCCCAGCTGGCACACCTGCTGCAGTCAGTCCTGCAGGTCGCCCTCCAGTTACCTCTGTCTCTTAGGCCACTAGGGGTGGGGACTTGACTGCCCCGACTCCCCTCTGCTTGGTGTTGGGGCAGTATTCAGCTGAGCTGGAAGGTGCCCCCGTATCTGACACGGTTCATAACTGTCTCCCATACCGGACAGAGGCTCTGTGATGTAGAGGATCTGGGATGGAACCTTCTGTGTGGCTGAGAGGTCACTGGCCTCGGCTCCGGTCTGTGGCAGTCAGGCCTGGGAGTCATACTGAGTGCAGTGTGCTTGGATCCTGAGGCTGTTCTTGTTTGGGTTTTTTTTTTTGCGGTTTTTGGCTGGGGCTGTGTTTGAACCCGCCACATCTGGCATATGGGGCCAGCGCCCTACTCCTTTGAGCCACAGGCGCCGCCCCCTGAGGCTGTTTTGACGTTATGGTTCAGTCAACTTAGAAAATCTGTTGTTTGGTCAGGGCTGGATTTGCCCAGACCAAACCATTCACTGTGGTTCAGGCTACAGCAGATGAATGCTGGTGTCTGGCCACAGGGGTGTGGGCCTTTGACTCCCGTCCCCTTCCCTCCCCACCTTCCCCTTTAGTTCCCACGGCAGGGGGATGAAGCCCCTGCTGCGCCTGTTCCCTGGGAGATAGCTGTCAGGTGGGGATGGCCACCCCTGCCAGTGGGGGTTTACAAGGCGAGTGGCAGCTGCACTTGTAAAGGGCCTGTCTGGGGCAGGCAGGTAGACCCGAGCCTCTCTGCTGCTGGCCCAGGTCCTTGACCTCCTGTAAGGGAGGCCAGCATAGATAGCAAGGACTGCTAGACACACCTGAGCTTCCATGGCTACCCCCTTTTCAGCAGCTCAGAGAGAGGTCCCCCCTGGGGAGGGTCCCTGTGCAGGCAGCAGGTCTCAGCAGCCTTCCTCCCCTGTGCTGAGCTCTAGTCTCTGGGGACTTTTCCTGCATACCCTGTGGGGCTCTTTTTTGCCTTAGGATCCCTGAAGGGTGGCCTCCTCCGTTGCCCTGCAGGCCTTCAGCTGCTTTAAAATGCATGAAGTATTGATAAGCATGCTAAGGAGTCACAGATTTCCTAAAAGGTGATTTTTTTCACCCTTGCCTCGAGGTGCACACAATTTGGCGGTCTCTTTCTCAGGAGGTGAGCTGCTCTGGGTGCAGCGGGCAGCTGCTCAGGCTCACAGGTCTGCAGGAGCCTCTGCTGTGGCACTGACTCCATTTTCTGCATTTATACTTTACAGTATCAGGGGGATCTTACTGGTATTATTAAAGAAGGTTCTCAAAGAGGACCATCTGTGACATATGGAAGTGTGCAGTTTCAGCCGTGCAGATGAGGGCTGTGCTGCCGGAGTGTTACATGAATGATGAGCTCCGGGGACCTGTGCACAAAGTGGCCGTCATCCTGTCTAAGCAGGACTCTGGGAACTCCGGATTCTGGAGAAAGATCCTCATTTGGATGGGGTTGCGGCAGTTGATGTTTTATGCACTTGTTGGCTGCACATATCATTAAACCCTGGGGCAGCAGCCAGCTCCCACCTGCTTCTCGTGAGCAGCACAGGCCTCTCTCAAGCCTCTGTGGCTGCTGTAGGGGCTTATGACTTCTTGGGAAAACTTGCTGATGGTTCATTACTTGCAAATTGCAAAGGAGGAAAATGCTGTTGGAAAGGGGCGCAGACTTAGAATCAGCGCGGCTCACGTACCTTGAGCTTTTCTATTTGGTGAGCATCATGCTTCTCCCCTTTTATGGGACAGGCAAGTGGTCACTTACAGTTTACTGTCAGGGGACGTGTCTTTGTCCACCTAAAATATACTTGCAGCCACATGACCATTTATGGTAACCACTGGCCTCTCGAGCACTGTGCTCCTGAAAGCCACAAGCCACGCCGCCTTCCTCACCATTTGCCTGGGGACGTGGTCCTCCGTGAAGCTGCTCAGATGTTTTCTTTGGGACAGAGAGTGAGGGGCCTGACTGCTTCTTCCTCCCCTTGGCTCTTTTCTTTGCCTTAGACATGGTCCCCCATTGGTCCCTGGGAGTCCCTCAAGAGAGGTTGTCCTGGCCTCCTCCACGGCCACCAGGGCACTTAGAAGAAAGCCTGGCATACCCGGCAACTGGCTCAGCTGTCACAGAGGCTTTGCTCCCAGATGTAAGTGTGACTTCACCACCAGGGCAGCGTCTCTGCAAAGACCAGAACACACGACAGCATTCACCTCTGCTCCTCAGGGCTCTGAGTTCATTTGGCTTCTCTCGCTCTTTAAGTGTCTTGAGGTTTACTCAAGACCTTGCATTAGCAGTGTGCTGCGCCTTTTTACTGTGAGTGGTAGCTCATCATAGAGGAGTTCTTCCCTCCAAACCACTGGTCTGTTTCCTGCCCTTCTCCATGTTGGACGTGTGGCAGGTAAGCAGTAGTGCACCTGTGCTGCCTCTAACTCCCCCTCCACTCCCCCACCCTCCAGGCCTTCCCAGCTCAGGGTCATCTCCACACTGCCTCCTCCCTGCCTGTCCCTTTGTTCTCTGTCAGACCTTCCTCTGGGTCCCCTCTGCTGGGCATGCCCCTTCCCCTCTGGGCATCACTGTGGCTGCTGAGCCCCCTCATGCGTGGTGGGGGAATTCTAAGGGCATGGCTTTGTTACTGGCCTCGTAAGTCACACAGTGTCATTTTCACTGTACTGGGCCACTTTCATGAAAGCCCCTAGAATCATTGGGGGAACACAGACCTCACCCTGTAATGCCACAGTGGCATTCTTCCAGGAGAGCTTGTGGGAAGGGAGAGGTTTCCAGAGGCAGTGGCACTAGCAGCTCCTGTCCATCTGAGCATCTGTCTTCTGCTCCGCTCTTCCTGCTGGACGTGGCCTCCTGCACCCATCTGGGCCAGCTCTGTGAGAGCAGGGTCAGTGTGTGAGTCATCGGCGAGTCCTCGGGGCCTGCCTGTCGTGGACTTAGCGAGTAGGTGATAGTGCCTCTGACTGTTCCTGTATCACGTGGGGTCACACGTGTGTTCCTCTGCAGCGGTTTTCTGGGAGGCGATAGTGAAGTGTGCTCTGATGGTGGAATCCCACTCGATGACTCTTGTTCTGTGATAGAGGTGAAGTGTCAGGCTCTCCAGAGGCACCTATGGGCTGAGAGCCAGCTGTGTTTATATGTCAGTCCCTCCCCGGTTGGATCCACAGATACAGTGGAGCTGCAGGGTGGAGGTGGGGGCTGCAGCACAGAGCCCTGCCCCTCTGCCACCTGTCTCAGAGGTGGAGCCTCCAGGGCCTGAGGTCTGGGACCCCAGGGCCAGCCCACCACCTACCTGTGGCCAGAAGCCCATCTCAAGCCCTTGGGCCCCCAGCTTTTTGGAGATGGGGTTTCTAGGATTTGAGATCCCCTCTCTGCAGCAGGGCAGGTGGCTGTTTGCTGGGATGTGCTGGGCAAGTGCAGGCTCACCTGAGCTGAAGCTCCTTTTTGGGGCAATAGCTTGCTGATGGTCCTTGGGACTCCTGCCCCTGGTGCATATTTGACAGGGGTTCTTAGACCCATGCTCTGTGCAGTCCGAGGCCTGCCCTGTGACAGCCGAGCCTGGATCTGACGGCTGCTGGGCCCTGAGTGCCACCCAAGAGAGGGGTGTCCTAGGGCCTCTTATGTCTGCCTAATGGAGTGTGTATAGATTTTCTCTCATATTTTTGGAGTAGAGTTCAAGATAATATTTATCAGATTTTTCAGTTGAATCCTCAGTCTGACATAAAGCAAATGTGAGTTTTTCCCTGTCAGGTTCTAAACGTGTTCCAGTGTCCTGGACCTGTCTGAGGCCCTTTCTGTGCTGGGCACAGCAACCAGAGTCCCAGGCGAGCAGGGTGTGCTACTCACATTGTGCCTGGCGGGGCTCCTTGGTTGGGAGCAGCCGGTCTGCCTTCTGGCCAGCTCACTCTCCAGTGGGGGATCTGTCTGCTCCCTCAGGGCTAATGAGGAAGTGGCCACACACAAAGAAATATATAAATATGAATTAAGTCTAAGTTATTAAAAAAAATTGCAAGTTTTTTCTTGAATATTAAAAAATGAGACTACATATGCAAATGCAATTTAATCAGCCCCATTCTAAACTTCCAGCTTTCAGCTTTGTGATGGAGGCTTCCTTGGGGAGGATAAGGGTGGGGGAAGACAAAGCTGGAGACCCCCCCCATCCTGCCACGTGACCTCCAGCCAGCTTTATCCTTGGCTGAAAGTGACTCCAGTGGCCAGAAGTTTCTAATTGTGCAACTTTCCTATCTCTACCTTTCATTGGCCACTGGTTCCAGTAGGCACTAAATGGCGCACTGGATATCAGACATGGTCACGGCCTTTCCATGGGTCTGGGCTCAGCACCTCACTCCTCCAGGTGGCTAGCAGAATTGTCTTGGGGTCCTTAGCATCAAATGGGGCACTGGCACTGCCACATCGGAGCCCAGGGCACGATAGCGCTCCCTCAGGAGGTGGTGTGGATGGGAGGCTGCCCTGTAGCCATGTGAGTCCCCTCTTAGACCCTCAGGCCCCCAGTGTAAGGCAATGCCTTTAGGGCAGGACCCTCTGCAGTGAGGGGCCCCCTCCAGTCCTCCTTACTCTGGGGTCTGCACCCTGTCCCTTGGTGCCCTGGAGTGGCCTAGGTTAAGACCCATTCACGCAGAGTGTACTCGCTGCTCCTGGCCAGGCAGCCGTGAGCTGAGCCGCACCTTCTTCCTACCTCTGGGTGGTTGGTCTACTCCAGGCTGACAGCTCTGGAGGCTCCCGTGTAACGCCAGGGAGATGGAAGGTAGGCCTTGCCATGCCCCAGAGCCCTGTGGGAGTGGACGTGAGGCGCTGTTGGGGAGGGGAGAGGGGACGACCCTGGCCACCAGGATGCAAGGCTCAGGCAGCAAGTAGCCAGCTGGGGGCCTCAGGAATGTTTAGGGAGCACAGACTTGAGGACAAGCCTGGGGCCCTTCTAAGCAATACCAAGGTGGTGGGGGGTGGGGGGTTTGCCGTGACCAACTGTCACACCCTGGGGCTTCATACGGCCGACACTGACTCTCACAGCTCGTAAGTGCAGGTGTGCGCAGGGCCACTTCCTTCTGCAAACAAGGTAAGGCCCATCCCTTTCCTCTCCCTGTGCTTCTGCTGTTGCCAGCCACCCTGGCACATCTTGGCTTGTGGTGACATCACTGTAGTTTCTGCCTCTGTCATCACACAGCCTTCTCCTTCTTATAAGGTCACTAGTCACTGGATTAGGCTGCCCTGATCCAGTGTGACTTCCTGTCAACTGCACCTGCGAAGACCCTATGTTCTAAAAGGGTCACATTCCCAGGCATCGCTGGGGTTAGGTCTTGGAGGTGTCTTTTAGGAAGGTACAAACCCACTCGCAGCAGACAGGAACTCACGGCTGCTGGGGAGCAGCTGCCAGGCCTCTGTTCTGTCCTGCCTGCTCTGTCCTGCCCGCTCTGTCCTGTCCGCTCTGTCTTGCCTGCTCTGTCCTGCCGGCACTCAGGACAGGCTCTTGTTGCTGCCCTGACCCTGGCAGCTGTGCTGGACCATCTCACTACTATATGCTGGGCAGGCTTGTCTGTGGGAGGCCACTTGTGCTTTAGTAAACACAGAATTAGGAAAACTGAAATCCCTGTTGAATGACTGTCCAGATTGGGCTATTTGGCTCAGTGTGGTTAATGTCAGGAAGGATTAAATGCTTTAGCCTGATCCATTTCACCTGATGGCATTTAAGTATGGAAATGGTCGTATGTTTTCAGAAAGAAAAAGTCTTCCTTTTCTTACTGCGGTGACTCACTGCACCACTGTTAATAAACTTGCACGGCTTTAAAGCCAAGCTGTGCCGGGCCCCGCCCACATGGACAGCGCTAGACATAGCTCTTTGTCCTCCCTCTTTGGTGCCTGGCAGGGCTCTGCGGCTGATGTCACTGTCACCGTAAAGCACAACCGGGTTGTTTAAAATGGAGCCCTAGGAGCACCTGGGTTCTGACCAAGAACCCTCTTGTCTTCCATCATACCCAGGGACATCAGCCTATTAAGGTGTCAGGAATGTGCTGCTTTTAATTAAATTTCACAAAAGAATAAATGTTAACTCTACAAGTGTCTTTAATTTCTTCTCTGCAGTTGACAGTGTCTTTTTGAAAAATGTACTGTACACTTTAATCATCATCATTATAAAGAGGCCATTTCTAAAGGGTGGATCTGTGTTTTTTAAATGATAAGAATCTCAGTTATAAATGTGAGCTATCTTCCAGTCTGCTCTGGCTCTATGAGTGAAATGCTAAGTTCCCACAGAGCAGGTGGCCCAGGATCCCCCAACAGTCCTCTCCTGAGTCTGGCCTGACTTTCCTGCACCAGCTTTGTGTGGTGGGAGGAGGCCTGACTCCCTCGCCCTCCCCTGCCTGCCCTGAGGGGGGAGAAGCAA
The DNA here is from genome assembly GCA_963573935.1 of Arctocebus calabarensis. Taxonomy (NCBI): domain Eukaryota; kingdom Metazoa; phylum Chordata; class Mammalia; order Primates; family Lorisidae; genus Arctocebus; species Arctocebus calabarensis. The sequence continues at coordinate 4,028 of CAUYON010152430.1, read as the reverse complement.
GTGGCCTAAAGACCAGTCTTCCCACTGCAGTTCCCCAGGACGGCTTAGCAAGGCCTTTTAGTTAGACGGACAGAAGAATCCATTGAGGGGAGCGGGCAGGATCGTTGGAGACTTCAGGGATCCTTCTGGGTCACCATCTCAGTGGAGGACAGCGTGAGGTCACAAACTCCAGTTGCTGCCTTTAACTCCCGCAGTGGGGAGGGAGGCCCAGGATGAATGCTGAGTCTCACTGTGGACACACCCAGTTCCTGGGCCTTGGTGTGTCCAGGAGAGAGCCTTGCTCTGAAAGTCACCCTTGGAGATGTAGAAAGGTTTTTGCTAGATAAACCAATGGAAAGAAATAGATTCATTGAGGACAGTTAGAGAAGGTGAGTGACGTCATTAGAAGATTTCCTATTGAGACACGCCGACAGCGAATTGGGAGATAAGCCACTGGCAGCTAATGAATCAAGACATACATGTGTAGTTCACGGTAACTCCTCAAAGAATTGGATGGGGTATTTTTTTTTTTGGAGGGGGGGGAGATAGAGTCTCACTCCACCACCCTGGGTAGAGTGCTGTGGTGTAATAACTCACAGCAACCTCAAACTCTTGCCTCAGGCTCCTGAGTAGCTGAGACTACAGGCACCCACCAGTAGTTTTCCTATTTTTAGTAGAAGATAGGGTCTTGCTCCTCATCAGGATGGTCTCAAATTCCTGAGCTCAAGCAATCTACCTGCCTTGGCCTCCCAGAGTGCTAGGATTACAGGCTGAGCCAGCATGCCCAGCCTAAAGAGTTGGTGGTTTGGTTGAAAAGAGAAAAGCATATCAGAATTCAAAGCAACAATGGCAAAGCTACCTAGCGTTGGACAGGCATGTGTAAGGTCAAATTTCTGGGTGGGCAGCAGGGAGGGAAGTGGTCCCCCAGCGCAGTTCTTGGAATACTGATGGTACACTGGGCCCTGTAGGCACCAGGACCTGTAGGAGCAGGTCAGGAACCTGGGGAGGGGTTGAACTGTGGCTGCCCACCTTTCAGACTGACAGAGGAGACTCTCCCCCAGGGGTGCCCATCCCCTCCCTTTGTGTCCCTTGGTGACGGACCAGTCTGGTGCCTCACCCAGCTGCAGAGGGAGGTGGGAAGAGCATCCCACAGAGTGCTACCATGGAAGGGAAAGTGGGTTTCGGCTGAGTGCCACGGTCACCTGATGTTGTACTCACCATCGAGGGAGGCTGAGCTTACCCAGAGCAGCCAGCTTCCTGGAGATGCACCTGCCTTTTGGTGGTGTGGAAACCCCAGGCCTCTCTTCTCCCACCCCTCAGCCCACCTCCACGGTCGTGCAGGGCACAGAGGAAACTCTGCAGTGTGGGCTTGGACGCGGCTCAGTCGGCAGCCCCAGGGAGTGTCCACCTGCCTTTCATAGAGGCTCTTTCTATGGGCTCACAACAATCCCCATTGTCCCATCAAGTGGAGTGGCAGTGTAGAATGTAAACGTGTAATCTCTCCAAACCCTGCGGCCAGGAACTCCAGTGGTTGCTCTATTCATGGATTTTTGTTGCAGTAAAATGTGATAATTGATGAATATCTGTGGAAATGGATATGATTGTGTCCTTTTAAATGAGCTAACAATTTCTGGTGGAAATCTCAGCAGTGCTATTGTTTAGAACAAAAGGAGACATGCAGATGAGGCCGGGGCGCAGACTGGGTAGAACAATGCTGGCAGCCTCTTTATTGGACCCATTAATTAGTTCCCCATCAGCCAGTTTCCCTGGGAATGAACTGGAAAAATAATTAAAATGATACATGAGGTAAGGAGTTTAGAAATCCGAAAGGTGAAGGCGGGAATTAGTTTAATACATAATTAGACATATTATTTGTGACTGTACATTTTTTTAAATGTGGTTCACTGAGGCAATAGGGTCCTATTTTTACTCCTGGATAGTTAATAAATACCATTTGGGGCTATTTTTCAACTCATAAAGGCTCATAAATTTTCTTAATAACATTAAGTGGCTAATTATATTGTACATTGTTAAGATAACTCCTATTGCAAAATCTAATAATACAGCAAAAGTTGCAAAAGCAAGTTTTTGGAGGAGGTAATTTAAATTGCCAAGCGAACTTTGGGGTGTTTAGGGCAGACTGGAAGAGTTTCCGAAGAGAATCTACAGAGCCACGTGTACTTTTGTTGAAAACCTTACCCAGACCCTGAGCCTCAGAAGCAGCCTCATTTTTGTTGTCTGGCGGGACACTGCCCTCCTGGGGTTTGGGCCAATCCCGAGCAGCTCATGGTCACAGCAGAACGATGTTTCCACTCCCATCCTCTCCTGTGGCAGCAGCCTGGTCCCAGTGTTGTCTTGTCAGGGCTGGTGAAGAGTCATGTGGAGTGGGATGCTGCCCTCCTGGGGTCGGGGCCAGGTGCCGAGTGGCTCGCAGTCTCAGTACAGTGATGTTCCCACTCCTGCACCCCCCCACCCCTCCCCGGCAGCAGCCTGGTCCCAGTGTTGGCTTATTGGGGCCAGTGAAGAGTCATGGACTCTGTCTTGACATGGGTAGAGGCGTTTGAGTCCCGCATCGCCATCTGCTGGTGTAAGGGCCTGTGGTTTGGATGAACCAGCACTGACCGGGCACTCCGGCACCGTCTGTGTAGTTATGTCTGGCGTTTTCTGTTACTTTGAATTATGTACTTACGATAGCCCCGCAGTTCTGTCTCTGGGAATCTCAGAGTGTAAACATTTCTAGTGGTTGTTGAACACAGTAATAAGCTTGCATATAAATACCTGGACTCCACACTTAGGCTTATTGTTTTTGATGGGCAACTTAAAAATCATTTTAATAGCCTTTCTCCCATGCTGCTGGAGAACAAAATGAAAGCCATCACAATTCCCAGTTGCCAAAAGCCTACATGTGCCTGCCGCTGTCACCAGCACTCTGTCCCATCATCCTGTTCAGCCTCCTGAGTAGGAGTAGGTAGAACCTCCACTTTGCCCCTGGTGCCACTGAGGCCTCAGGATGGAGGCCTGCAGGCTGGGATATGCCAGTACGGGTCAGTGGTCAGCCTCCTGGAGCTGTGGGGGGCTCTCAGCTGCTCCCTACCAGGTCTTGGTGGCTTTTGGTGGCAGTACAGACCCATTCCTTGTCTGTCCCTGTCCCTCCCTGAGATGCCAGGGCCACTGAGATTCTGCACAACGCATGCTGTCTTGGCCCCATCTCCCCCACTCTGAGCCCCCGTCTACCTCACTCTGGGCCCCATCTCCCCACTCTGGGCCCCCGTCTGTCCCACTCTGGGCCCCCGTCTGCCCAACTCTGGGCCCCCATCTGTCCCTCTCTGGGCCCCGTCTCCCCACTCTGGGCCCCCATCTGTCCCACTCTGGGTCCCCGTCTCTCCCACTCTGGGCCCCCGTCTGTCCCTCTCTGGGCCCCGTCTCCCCCACTCTGGGCCCCCGTCTACCTCACTCTGGGCCCCATCTCTCCCATTCTGGGCCCCCGTCTGTCCCACTCTGGGTCCCTGTCTGTCCCACTCTGGGCCCCTGTCTGCTCCACTCTGGGCCCATGTCTGCTCCACTCTGGGCCCATGTCTGCTCCACTCTGGGCTCTTGTCTGCCCCACTCTGGGCCCCTGTCTGCTCCACTCTGGGCCCTTGTCTGTCCCACTCTGGGCCTCATCTGCTCCACTCTGGGCCTCGTCTGCTCCACTCTGGGCTGTGCCCACTTGTAGGCTTTTTGCTTTTACAACCAATTTGCTCAGGGCCAGAGGGAAAGTGTCCAACCTTGCCATCTCTATTCTTTCTTTTTTTCTTTTTTTTTTTTTTTTGTAGAGACAGAGTCTCACTTTATCGCCCTGGGTAGAGTGCCGTGGCATCACACTGCTTACAGCAACCTCCAGCTCTTGGGCTTAAGCGATTCTCTTACCTCAGCCTCCCTAGTAGCTGGGACTACAGGCGCCCGCCACAGCGCCCGGCTATTTTTTTGTTTTGCAGTTCGGCCGAGGCCGGGCTTGAACCCGCCACCTTCGGTATATGGGGCCGGCGCCCTACTCGCTGAGCCACAGG
>CAUYON010152426.1:0-39353 GCA_963573935.1 Arctocebus calabarensis | reverse complement strand
TTAGAGTGCTGTGGCATTACAGCTCACAGCAACCTCCAATTCCTGGGCTCAAGCGAGTCTCTTGCCTCCGCCTCCCAAGTAGCTGGGACTACAGGCGCCTGCCACAACGCCCGGCCATTTTTTGGTTGCAGCCGTCATTGTCGTTTGGGGGCCCAAGCTGGATTCGAACCCGCCAGCTCAGGTGTACCGTGGCTGGCGCCTTAGCCCGTTGAGCCACAGGCGCGGAGCCGTATATGTGTATTAATAATGATGAAAAGAGTCCATCTGTGCTTCTGTTTATGGAACTCCAGAAGTCCCTTTCCAAGGCTGTGACAATCACCACCAGAATCTCCTTGCTCCTGAAGAAGCCACCTGGCAAAGCCATCAAAGGCGGAGTTCGCTGAAGTATGGACGCTCCGCTCTCCAGCAGGCAGAGAGGCAGCAGGGCTGGGCGGGGTGGCTGCCTAGCGCTCCTGTTCTGATTCAGGATCTCTGCTTATCACAGACCTTGAAGAACGATGTGGCAGGTTGTCAGCCATGGTGAAAGCTCCATACCAGAGAGATCATTTTAAGCTCAACCAAGAAAAATATTGAACAAATATAAATTTTGAAACAAGTGATAATTTTTTTGTACTGACACTGTTAATAATGTATTGACAGTGTTAATAATTTTTTGTATTGACACCCACAATGCAAACCTGCCTGCTCAAATCAAAGTCTTCACTCCAATGTTATTCATCTCGAATTAGGCTTTTTGCATGCAACGCCTGGAAACGGGGGTGGGCGTTAGGGACAACTTGTTTCTACTCATTTCTTTATACTGAACAAGGTGTCTTTATTTTTTCCTTCTTTCCCTGTAGGCCTTCATTAGAATCTCCTTGATTATTATGAAAACTTTAAACTTCTGCTAGAAGTGGCTGAGATATGCTTCTGTTGGGGAATGACTTTTTATCAATGGAGAAGAGGTGGAGAGTTATTGAGCGTGCACAATTCAGATTGCATGCATGGAGACAGTCCACCCAATGCCTTACAGCATAGAGAGAAATTCACTTACATTTCTGTTGTAAAATAGTAGAAGAAACAAAAGTTCAAATAGTTCCATGAGATACAAATGTTTGCACCTGCTGTAGACTCCAGGGCCACCCTTTTCAGAGACTCCAAAGTGAATTTTAGCAGCCAAAAGAAAAATACTACATGTTATCATTTTAAATTTCATTAAGATTTAATAAGGGTAATTACAGAAAAAGCAAAAAATGAGACAGCATTACTGTTGATGATGTTTTCATCAGATGAATTAAGTGGTAAGCAAGGAGTGGTCAGAACAATCAATATTCATGACCATTTTCCCGCATTTGTAGGAGTAATTTACAAATAACAAAATAAGCTAATGTCAGGATTTCTTTTGTTGTATCCAGGGGGAAGTTTCATCCATATTTGCAGAGTTTTTGCCAACAACATCAATTTCAACATACGAAACAAATTCACATTTTATGGTCCTGATAAATGAAAGGTGTTGTGAGGGAGCAGGAGTAGATAGGAACTGAGAAAGTCTACATGCTTTCTGCTACTTGGTGTGTACTGAATGCTAGGAAAGTCCCTTAGGGAAAATCTATTATTATATGTGTGTTATATATATACATATTTATGTATTTTATTTTTAGACTTAATTTTGACACAAGTTTGATATGCTTTTATATAATAGCTTCAGTCTTTTCCCCAATGATTTCTCAGAGTTACAATCTCACTATTTTACTATTGTATGTCAAAAAGGCATGTTTATTAATGATAATTATTATGTGAATAAAAATGTCATGTATCTTTTCATTTATATAGCTTAAAAATTTTAAAGCATTTTCACTTGAATATTTTGAAATTATTCAATTTCAAAAGAATTCTTCAAAGTAGAGTGAAATTATTATTTCTGTTTTTACATGTAGGAAAATTAGGGGAGGCTACATAATGAAGGGGAAGGTCCTTTTTGCTTTATTGATTTATTGTCCATGCTGAACAATCAACAGACTTTACAAGTAACAGATGAGTGTAAAATAAATGAAATTGTATTGAATATTGATACATAAATGACTCATGTAAAACCAATAACAATCAAAGAATAATGAATCACAATTTTTACAAAATTTATGTTTTAGAACACATTAACAGTGTATCAATTACTGTGATGTCATGATTTTAATAAATAATGTGACATTTGTAAGAGAAAGGAACACATGTAAAAATCAATGCAAAATAATGGTTTAGCTGCAAAGCTTTAGCAAGAGCAAGCTTTGTTTTTCTCCCCTCTGGGAGACTTTTGTGAAATGCAGATTTTTCAGAAGCTCTTAGAACAAAGCTTCGCATGTATCATCACATTGTCATTTCTTCCCTTCTGACTATCTTTATTCATAAACCCCAGAGATTATTGAATTTGTTTCTTTTGCTATGTGCTTGAATTACTTTTAACTAGGAACTGGGGATTTCTAATCCTCTTAACCCAAATTATTTTCCTTCTCAACTGCGCACTAATGCACACATGATTTCTTGTTGATAATACAACATGTTCTTTAATCGACCCTTTCTCTAATATGGTAGGGCTTATCTGGTTTCAGCTTCTCCTGCCTTGCTAGTACTTTCCCCCAGGTTTGAATTATGAGGGCCATCAACGTGTGACACAGAGTGGAAAATTAGACCAGCTTGCACCATCTTATTTCAAATTCTTACTTTTTCTCCCTGCTGAGACAAATTTTCACCTGACGTTTATTATAGATTTCACTAATGACATATTTGCATCAGGATTAGAGACATACTCATAGCATCAAATTCACTTCTAAGTCTGTTACAATTCTATGTTCATTTGTTGTTTCTATTAAACATAGGCCCAAATTTTGGTTTTACAGAAAGAGAGGAGCAGAAAAATCAGGATGAGTAACATGGTTTTGTCTCAATTCACAAAAAGCTGCATTTAGGCCTTTTAAAAATGTTGGAGCTGGAATGGCTCAATTTTTTATGTTTTATGTACATGTTTTTCTATGTTTTCATGAACTTTGTTATATGATAGTATGTTGGCACCTCATCATCTGTTAAGTTGCACTGTACTATGATACACATATATCTATAAAGATGTATAGTTATACTTGAATTTGAAAGGTAGAGAATTTGAAATTGGATTTCAAAAAGAGATGAAATTATTAAATAAAAAATATCACATATTGAGATTGACTCAGTTATTATTATTTGGCAGAAAAGACAAAAGCAAAATATGTTAACCTTTAAGTATGAGGTTTGGCCCAAATATAAGTTAAAGAGTTTTTTTTAATGAATACAAGATATAATTTATCCAAAATTTTTAACTCCTCTAAAATTAAACCCTATAAGTGATAATTTTTTTTTAATTCCAAATGTTATTTCTATTAACTTGTCATATGGCTGATGAGTTTATTAATACTTGGCTCTAAAAGATTCGTGAATATTTCCTAACATCAAATTCATCAGAAAAAACACTACCATCAATGCTAGTTTCAATAACTTTCAGCTTTAGCTTCTTCCTTTTCTAGTTGTTTTTGTTCTTTTATTAAGTTATTTAAAAAAAAAACAACCATTCAAATATTTACATACTCCTGTTATCATGTGTTGGTAACTCTATTTACCAACCTGACAAAGCCTAAGTTCATTCATTTTCTGGCTTAGGATTGTTTGAGTTTAAATCAGAATCTCACACTCGAGGTTCCCTTAAAGCCACCGTATCTACCACTTGTGCACCCCTGCATTCCGTATTCATTCCCGCTGTGGTGCCCATGATGCTTTTTCCATTCGGAATGTCTCATACTCAAAAGTTAAAATGCAATAGTATAAACCACACTTTTTACCTACTTTATATAATCTTTCCTTTGGTCTTTAGGTATACTTGATATTTGGTAATAATTAATTTCTCTTTTATCTACCCTCTCTTCTGCCACATCTGTCAAGCCTAGAACACAGCCTCAATTTTGCCATTCACTTCAGTGTCATAATATTTAGTATTGACGTTCAAATTACTATCCTATTCCCACAGAGATCATTTATTTATCCATAGTCAAGGGGTAGGATTGGTAGAATTAAGTCTAAGATGTTTGTTCCACTATGAAGCTATAATCACTAAATCATCTTGAACTTGAACATTAGGCCCTCGCTACCTAACCACATCTACATGACATTGGGTCATTTCTTTTTTTTCTTCTAATAATTTTTATATTTTTCTGTAATTCTTTATGCTGACCCCTCTTTGCTTATAACACACACAAAAAAACGAAGTTTTATAGAAATAGTAAGTAGACTTCATAAAAAAGAAAAGTACTTATGTAATTACTTAATCCGTCTTTCTATTTACATTGGATAATCAAACACAAGGATAAATAAGTGTCTACCACACTGTAGGCTTCCACTGGATATGTGCTGAATAACTGATACTTGTATAGTAAATGCTTCAATTTTCGGCATGCTAATATGTAACTAACAGAGCCGTACATTTTGCATCAAAATATTTATTTCTTTATTTATTATTTTATTCTAAAATATACCCAGTTCATCTAAAGTAGAATCAGTGAGCTAGCAAAGAAATTCTCAGAAGTGGAGGAAGAAGTACATTTCTATTTTGCCTTCAAAAAAGTGTAACTGTTCCGTCAGGAGACTATCCCTAATAATGTTAATTCTCTCAGTAGTTTTAGGTCATATGTTCGTTAGAGTGCCTACATGCCACTTAGGTCAAAAACAACTCATTTCAAGAGTCAATGGCCAACAAATTAAAATATCGATGTCACATATTTTCTAGAATAACCCTCCACAAGAAGACAAATGAGCATAGCAGTAGGGCCTCGAATTGAATGATTATATAACACCAATGAAGAGAACATTTAAATGATTTCAAAAGAAGTATTCAAATACTTTTTTCATTTACGGAAGCACATTTAAAAGGAAATTTCTGTAATTTCGGTAAATCAAGGTATGTATAGTGAAATATTTCAATATGTTTGTTAAAATTAAAATTACCATATTTAATAATCATTTAAGGTTGTAATTACTACAGCCTTTCCAAGAATAGTTGGCATTCAATATTCTTGACTTGGTTCAAACATAGTTTTTGGTTGTATTAGTCAATTAGACAAACCTCCCAATTTGTAGACCCTGTGTAAGTTGACCCCTGAAGGACTGTAGAAACTGGTCAACATATGGAGGTGGCTAACATATAGAACTAGGCCCACTGTACTGATATGTACACGTGCTGCACGTCTGGTCTGTAAAATCAGGTCAACGTAGAGAGATGGTCAGTGTAGGGAGGTGGTCAATTATGGGGGTTCTACTGTATTTCTTCTCATTTGCTAAGCTAACAGGGGGGAAAAGAACAAACATGACTTCTGTTTATTTTTATTTTATTTTATTTTATTGTTTGGAGATACAGTCAGTCCTACATTATACCCTGAGCAGAGTGCAATGGCGTCATAGCTCACTGCAAACTCAGACTCAGGCTGTGGGCATCCTGCTGCCCCAGCCTCCATAAGCTGTTGGGGTTTCAGGCCCCATGATGCCCAGCTGGGTTTTTCCATTTTTTTAGGAGTTGTGGTCTCACTCTCGCTCAGGCAAGTCTTGAACTCCTGAGCTCAAGCAATTGTCCCTCCTCAACCTCTCATATTGTTGGGATAACAGGTGTGAGCTACTTTGCTACTATTATGAATCACCATAGACTGTGTGGCTTTAACAACAGAAATTCATTTCTTACATTTCTGCAGTTTGGAAAATCCAAAATGAAGGCACTGGCAAGTCCGGTGTCCAGTGAAACCTCTTTTCCCGGTTTATAGATGGCCACCTTCTCTTGGTGTCTTCAGCTGGCAGAGTGCATAGAAGGAGAAAGAAGTCTCTCCTGTCTATACATAAGGCCACGAATCCCATCACAAAGGCTCTACTCCAAATATTTTCACATGGAGAAGTTGGGTTCAACCTATGACTGTTAGAAGGATATAATATGCAGTCCATATACATGACCCTAGCCTCTCAAAGTTTATGTTCTTTTTACATGGCACAAGCAATCACTCCACCCTAACAGCCCCCAAAGTCTTGTTATTCTAGTATCAACCCTAAAGTCCAAAGCCTCATCTACATATCAACTACATCAAATATAGCTGAGACTTAAGGTACAATTCACCCTGAGGCAAAACTGCTCTCCAGCTAGGAACCTGTGAAACTAAGTTATGTGTTTACAAACTGCAACAGTGGGGTAGGCATAGAATAAGTTTCCATCCCAAGAGGGAGAAAAAGGAAGGAAGGAAGAAGTAACAGGTCCCACATAAGTCTAATTCTCAGCATGGCAAATTCCATAGATCTTAGGGCTCAGGAAAGATCTTGACTTGATGTTTTGCTTCTCAAGTCCGCCACGGTGGCCTTCCATGCTAGGGCTCTCCTTCACAAAAACATTCAGTCCAAAGGAGCTTGCAGCTATGAGCTCGACAATATTAACACATCAGTGAAAATTTACAGACATTTTTGTATCCATTTAGGTAAGGGGTATCTAATCTTGGAATTAGAGTGCTAGAAAAAAACAAAGTCAAATGAATCAGGGTATATGCAAACCTGTGAGAGACAAAGAAGGAGTATGATATGAGAAAGACAGCATTGTTAAAATTTTAGGACACAGAAACAATGGGATAATTACACTGCAATATTGTGTGGAATATCCTACATTTTAGGATTTTATCCCACAAAAGTATTTATCCTTTGCTCTTTTTTTTTTTAACAAATGAAGAAAACACAAAATATTTCAGGTTAACAAAACTAGTATTTTAGTGAGTTTATTACATGCATTCTTGGACTCAAGGAATTATCCTCTGTACTTGTCCATTCTTTAGAGAATAATAATTTTACCCTTACTGATGAATTGGTATTACATGGAAAATAAATTGGCATTCCTTTGGGATTCCACCCCCCCCCCCCCCCCCGCGCCATGTCCTTAGAAAAAATAGTAGGGAAAATAAAGTCTCAGTTAAAAAGAACTTGGATTTTATAGCAAATTTAATCTTGGAAACATCTCTTTATACAGCGCAAGGGAACAAAGAAAAACTATTTAGAATTTAAGAATATCAGAACATAGTTGCGCACCTGGAGGATAATGTTCCCTGGAGATGGATAGGTTTGTCCAAGTCCTTGAGATTGGTTTCTTGCTGCTCAGCAAGCTGGGTTTGGTGGCTGCATTGTTCCAATGAATATTCTTATAAAACTCAAGTAACTAGGTCACAGCTTGCCCATTGTGAACCATCCAGTTTGCAGGGTTGTTTGAGAAAGAAAACTTATTGTTACTGTTTAGAAAAGGCACACTCTATCTTAACCTTACCTTTCAAACAGATTCCAAAGCAACTCAGCTACTTTTCAGACCATGCAGCAGTAAGTATAAGAAGGAAGAAAAGTCCTTTAAGGGAAAAAAAAAAATCTGTATACCAAATTATGGAAGTTAGCTGCTATTTCAATGGCTCATCTTTGCCATTTAGCAGTTTTAATCCTTTTTCCACGTTATCAGGAATAGAACAGGACACAAAATGAGAGTCTGAGTCATTTGCTGTCATGTTCATGCCAGGCATTCAACCTGTTAACTTTGCAAAGTTGTAAATATGGTCAGACTTCAGGTCTCCCATTTCATCCCATCTCCTATTGGTAATACAAAGTCTGAATAAAAATAGCGGGAAACATACATTTTCTTTAAAATACATGTATAATCAAGTGTTTAAACTCTTAAAAAAATAATAGAACCTTATGTATGTTTGACTTGATTAAGCTTTCACCATATTTTATGTGTGTTTAATGAATGGCAAATGGCAGTTAAATAAATTTATGCCTATTGTTTTATTGGCCATGTTTTTCTAAGCATTGTTTCATGATCATCCAACTGACATTCACCCGGTTGTCCTGTTTAGTATTTCCAATTTCACCCCAACATGTAAACAACTCACAAAGCCATCATTTCCACTCTAAAAAGAAAAGAAGCTAGACAAACAGAAAATTGATATTTTTTTCTTAGACCTATCAAAGAATTGAGGTCACAGTGCAAACTACCATAATGAATTTTGGAAAGTGAGGAAAAATCAGAGAATGAAAGTAACTTGGAGCAGAAATCACTAGAGTCATAAACTAGTGGCAATATTTCATTGGTGAGTTGATGATTTTGACAAATGGGTAGAGGCTGAGTATGGACCAGCAAGAGAGTCAGAACTCCTGGCAGCTACAGTTTTAGGAGGGTCTCTAGACTTTTATGGCTTTGCCTTCAGGACCTCACCAGTTCTCCCACTAAAACATAAAGATCTTTGAGAGCACATAGGCAAAGTGGGGAGAGAAGAAGCAATCTAATGTCAACCTAGAGTTTTCTCCATTACAAAGGCTTATTCTCCACCAGAAAAGGGACTTCAGCGAGCCTAATCTAACCTGGGGAAAGAGTAATTATCCCACTCTAGGATCTTCCAACCTTTCTGCTTTATTTAAATGGAGAAAGGGAAGGTTAATTTCTGGAGTTGAGGCACAGGGACTCAGAGCCTCTAGAAAACTGATAATATCACTGAAGGTCCCTCTTCCCAGCACCTCAGTGCCACATTAACAGTGACCCAGTAATAGGGGTTTTAGTCAAACTTGCTAAAAACAGGCTCAATTTAAAGAGTTCTTTTTTGTTTTAATTTAAAGAGTTCTAAGGGAAACTATAAATAAACACTCTAGATCAACTGGAAGACTCTGGCATCTACAGCTATAGGAAACATCAAACATAGCCCAACTCCTAGCAAGCTTGACATAAAAATTCACACTATGTAACTAATATAGTTGGAGACCTTAACACACTCTTTCAATAATTGGTAGATTCAACATGTAGAAAATCAACAATGATATAGATGATGTAAACAGCATATTTAATCAACTATGGTGTACTTCATCCAACAACAGCAAAATGCACATTCTTCTCAAGCTCATATGGAGTATTCACTAAGATAAAAAAACCTTGAATACATGGAAAGAATAGAAATCACACAATGAAATTAGAGTAGAAATTAATAACTCCCTGGAATATGCCAAAACTTTTAGAAATATTTAGAGATTAAACAACATACTTCTAATAAAATGTGGTGCAAAGAAGGGAAGTGAGAAAATATTTTGAACTAAATGAAAATAAAAATAAAACATAAAAATGTGTGAACTTCAGTGAAAACAGTGCTTAGAAGCAAATTTATAGTACAGAATGCATATATTACAAAAAAGGAAGCTCTAAAATAAATAGCTTAAGCTTCCACCTTATTAAATTAAAGAAAGAACAACAGTTCAAGCCTAATGCAAAAAAAGAAACTACAATTAGAGCAGAAAACAATAAAATAAAAAATGGGAAACCATATTTGAATTTCCCAAACTTATATCATTATTAAGAATCATTTGGAGAATGTAAAACACTCAGATTCTTTGACCTAACATTTAACTTCTAAGTTAGGATCTCCAAAAATTGATAAGGGATTGAGAAGTTAAAGGTTTAAATTTCAGTGCTCTTTTCTGTTTTTCTATGCTATTAGAAGATGAAAACCAGTATAAATGAATCTTTGCTTGAACAAGAACTTCTAGAATCTAAGACACAGATATTAAGGGAGAGATGAGTGGTTCTAAAAGAGAAAGTAAAGAGAATACATATTTGGGGTGAGGAATAAGAAGTTTCCTTAGAAATTAAAAAACAAATGAACAAAAGTGAATAGGCCACTACAGTCGTAGAGTCCTAAGGATGGAACCGGGAAAGACAGGTGGATGGTGAAAAATGCCAAAAAAAAAAAAAAAAAGAAGAAGAAGATTAAATATATAGTCTTTAAAGGATATATATCAGGTGTTCTTTGTATTTTTAAAGTTAAATATCTCCATTGATGGAAAGTTAGAAAACGTAAAAGAAATGTTCTACAAACTCAAGGACTATGAAAAAATACCAAGGTAAGGGCACATATTTCACATCTAGCCTTCGAAACAGAGAAAGGAGTTGACAAACAGATGTGTGAGCAAGACTGAGTGCTCTGGAATGAATGATTGGGCCCCACCTAGTTCATAGTCTGAAGTTCTAACCTTCAAGTCCATGGTGTTAGGTGGTGCAGCCTTGAGAAGACGAGCAGCTTTGAGTGACGGCTTCATGAATCAGATTTGTACCCTTATAAAAAGAAAATACTTCTCTGGCCCCTTCCCACCATGTGAAGACACATGGCTTTCTATGAAGCAGAGAGTAAACTCTCTCCAAACCCCAACTCTTCCAATGCCTTGATATTGGACTCTCCAACTTCTGAAGCTGTGGGACATCAAATGCTTGTTCTTCATATCACCCAGTCTATGGTATTTTTGTCTATAATAGCCCAGACTCCTTAAGGTCCTAAGAATCAGGGAAAGCAGAAATTTCAGGCATGTTACTGGATTTCAAAATAGGATCTTTTGTGTAAGTTATGATTTGATTAGAAAAGAGCAGTAGAGACAAATGGATTAATTGTAAGGATTAAGCTTTACATGATGATGGATGCTGGTTAAACAGTCTATCCAAGTGTTTTCCCATATGTCACATGATGGTTCTAAAGTTGAAAAGGACAAAGAAAAGGAGAATGAGACAAGAGAAAGTCAAACTAAAACACTTAAGAATGAGGTGAAACTCATGAAGGTAAACTGAACCCAGCACAAAAGGCTGTATTAATCTTTCATTGCCGCCAGCAGACAGCTTTGTTCATACAGGTGACATGAAGTGCAGCTGGGGTATCTCTCCATGGAGTTTCATGGAAATGTGGCCAGTGTGGGATGCAGAGAGCCTGAAGGAAGGAACCCAGTGGAAGCTGAAGCAGCTCAGAGCCTGGCTGTAGTACCCAGGAGATCTGTCAGGAGGTAAAGTTTCTGTGGACTGGCTACTGTCTCGAGCCAATGCAGTGAGTCAGTAGATCCACCATAATGCATGTGACTGGTAAGAGCTTCAGACCCAGTCTTATCTTCAAAGCACAAACAAGACTGCTGCTTTAACTTTTTTCTCTTTCAAATTGTGTGTGTGTGTGCGTGCGCGCGTGTGTAGTGGCAATCTACTACTTTGAATCAGATGGGGAGGGAATTTTGAAAATGTAGTTCCAACTTAGTAATTTTGACATAATACAAAAGCAATGTGTGACTGATATCTATTGCTGCGTTAAGTAGCCATCCTAAACACTTGTATACAGCAATGACATTCATTTATTCTTTTTCAAAGTGCTGGAGGTTGATTGTCCTTGGCTGATTGAGTCTTGCTCTGAGTTTCTCAGTGGTTGCTGTTAGTGAATGGTGTGTCTGGAGTTTTCCAGAAGCGTTCTTTTCTCATATATCTGGCATATAGTGAGGACAGTTCCCTATCTGGATCTCATCTGTTGCTACAGGCAGGAACACAACTACGTTGCTTGACTGCGTCACAGCATCATGGTTGGTTTCCAAGGCAACCATCTGAAAGGAGAGCCAGTCAGAAGCTGTATCACTTTTTGTGATGTGGCAATATGTAGAACTGGGAGTCATGCATGGTCACCTCTGCCACATTAATGGTTCAGCTAGGAAGCAGGACAAGTTACACACACACACACGTTTGTACATATACCGTATAAAAGTAATTACTTTGGGGGGGCACTGATAACCATAATGTATGCCATCAGGAAGAATCATTTGGAACTTGTGAGTTCAACTTAAACTGCCCTGTACAGGCAGAATTTCTTCTCCCTCGGAAAAACCTCAGCTCTGCTTCTACATTGAAGGTCATCAAATTCTACAGAATTGCTGCTGTATGAAAACGATAGTCACTGCCTCAGTCACATTCATTTTGAAATCCAAGTTCATGCTGAGAGCCTTTAACCAGCTCATTGATACATTGATAATACTGCTCAAAACAAGTTAATGAGCCACTCAAGATGAGAATAGAAGGGAGAAGTTGACACTTGCAAATGAGTTTAATCTGCTTGTCCTATAGATAAGAGCCTTGATGTGCATCTCCAGGCTGCGTCACACTTATTTAGAAAGCTGAGAAAACTCCATGTCCATTTCCAGATCACCAGCTAAATAGTTTGATGAGAAAGCCTCGTGGCATTGATAGACTCATATATATTTCCTTTGTTTTTGTTTGTTGTTTTTGTGTTTGTATTTGTGTCTGTCACACATAATTTTACTCATTTTTGCTCTCCAAAATAATATTTATAATGAGGAATCTAATTAAAATAAGCAAAATAAATAATAAAAAATATTTAAATTGAGCAAGCAAAATTACTGACACTATGTGAAGTAAATTAAATGGAGTCTCATTTAATACATGTTTAAACTCTCTGGCCTCATTTATTTAATATATTATAAGACAATGATATATTTTAACTCTTTTTCACAGATGATCACCAGCTTTAGAGAGTCTGTTCTCAGAGTGTTAGATCAGCGATGGTGAGATCCAATGACTATGTATTACAAAACAAAACAAACAGCCTTAGAGGCAGTTTCAAAATTCACACTGAGATTGTCTTCCACAGAGAGTTCATCCTCCCTGAAGCAAGTGAAACATAGATCTAAATATATAGTGCCCTGTCATGTCTGGGACTTTACTGCTAAGACTTCAAAAGGAACATTTGTTTTCAAAATTTCCTTTTCAGGGACTATTCTATTCATGAAATGATTTTCCTTTATTAAATAGAAGTCCACTGATCTAGGAAATTAAGCCTAAGACCTCCATCCATGCAGCACTACCACTGACAACATCTGAGGTTAAATCACCTACAATTCCACATAATAATGTAAATTTCAAGCATCAATTGAATGTTCAACTGACCAGGGAATAAGAGGAAATAGTTTATGTGGAAATTTGTAGAAATATAACTGAGTTATTTCCGTTTTAGCTTACTGATAATCTGTTTAGAAGGTGATATATATGTGCAAACTCTTAACAGGTTTAGCAATGAAGTCTATCTTTAGCACAAGTAATCTCTTTTAGGGAAATTCAGGTGTAAAAATCATAGAAGTCAAATCTCTCTACTCTTCTGGCCAGACCACTTGCTATGGGGAAAATCATATTTTAAGAATGACAGACATACATGTGATTTGTTGAAAGTGTTCTTGGCATCATTTGCTATGGAAAAATAATGACAATTGTGGTGTGATTTAGTTCTAAAAAAATTTGTAGATGACACATGGAGACCTTTTCTAAAGCATTTGACCATTTGTCACATGAAAGTGAGATAGTACACTCTGAAAGTAAATCTACAGTGCAAATGTGAGTAAATATTAGGTGAGGATGATTTTTGTCCACTGTAAGAAGTGGCATTTGGACCTGAACAGCCAAGGAAGTATATAGGCAATATTGAAGGTTTTTCTTTTACTTTTTACCCATGATTTTTTTGTAATTGGAACAAAGGCAAACCATTTCAGAAATTCTACACATATTAGTAAAGAATTTATACTGTACTATGGCTTAATAATAAATGGACTTACAAACATCATTTTAGAAACCAAGCTATTTATAAGTAAAAACACATCAGTAGTTATTTACTTAAGATTGGAAATACTAAAACTGGATCTTAATTACTAGTGAAGTAATAGGATTGTTGTACTTGATGGAATGTCGAGCTACATGTTCTTCAGCATGCTTTATGTAAAGAAAAGATTATAGAAGTCAAGAGAGCTGGGATTTGTTACTGATTTTTGCCCTAGTTGATCATGGAAATTTGTTGCCTTTCTGTTTTTCATACTTTTCAAATGAAAGACTCACACCACATAATGGTTAAGGGTTTTTGTTTTTAATTTTAAAAAGAAAAAAAAAGGATTCTATATGACTATACACAAGGGGGAAAAATGAGCACTGTTGTAAGAAGAAAGTCTGCAAAAAGAAAGATGGCTTCATGGATGAAATAGTCTAATATGTACAAAATATCACACTCAGTGAAGTTCTCTGATAAAGTGGATTTGATATGAAATTTGGGGAATGGCTATGATTTAAATATGAAGAAATTTCATCTTAAGGACAAAAGCAAATTTCTGGGAGTGAGTATACTTATTAATAGTAAAAAAATACTTCCAGTGGAGTATTCTGGCCAAATGAAAGGTATCTTGAAGCTAATCAAAAATTCAAATCAGAGAAGCAATTATGACTTGTTTATGGAAGTAAAATTTTATTACATCTGTGGGGGAGAGGGAAAACTTCCCCTTCACTCCAGAAGATTCACTGAAAGATCAATTTGCAATAAAGCAGATTAATAACAGATTTATGTACCATGTGCACAAAAAGAATCATAGAGTGGTTACTCAATAGCCCAATGAAGTCCAGAAGTTTAAATATCCTTATTTTAGAGGGGATGGAGTATGAGAAATGTAGGTGATTTTTTTTTGGAGCAATAAATAGTTAGTAAGAAGGATGAATGAACTTGGGAGAATGAATGGATGGAGGAAATAGGGATTAACTTATAAATAATTCTTTTTTGACATTAAATTAACATGAGGGACAGTTATTATATTCAAAATATTTGGGCCAGATATGGTTACATTCTGTATCTCTTTCCTGTAATATCTTGAAATAAGAGGGAAAGTTAATCAATTTTTCTTTTGGTGGTTCTGGTTTTTTCATGAAGAAAGAGGGAAAGTCCCTACAAAAACTGATTGATCTCTAAAAGCCTTCAATTCAAAATACTCTACATACCAAAGAGTCATATTTGGGGGCGAAATTTTCTGAGCTCCTTTATTTCCCTGTCTGGAACTTCCCTAGAAGTGTCATACATTTAAAAAACAATGAATTGGTTGCTTTGGGGAGAGAGATCAGTTTAGTCATCAAGTAACAAGAGATCTGAGAGGGAAGACAAGAACATAGATTAGAATGAGACGGATAAGTAAAAAGACAAATCTAACACATTTCTCCATACCCCATCAAACCAGTCTCCCATTTCTGGTAAAGTAGCTCAGGATATTTCATCCTGAAATAAGACTCCTTGGCATAAAGAATATTTTGAATCAAAAGCCCTTAGAGATCAACAGGCTTTGGAATGGGCTTTCCCTCTTTAAAAAACAAACAAACAAACAAAAAAACTCATCAAAAAGAACAATTGACTTCCCTTGTTCTCCCTGTTACCTCAGTATATTATAGAAAAAAACAACAAGAATGAAACCAGTTTAGGCCCAAATTGCTTTAAATATAATACCTGTCTCTCAGGTTAATTTAATTTCCAAAGAGAATCCTTTACAATTCAATCTCTTTCCCTCCATTCTTTTCTTTTCTCCAGTATCTATGCATCCTCCCTAGTAACTATTTATGGACTCTAAACAGAATAATCTATATTCTTCATCTCCCTTTCCTCTCTACAATAGGGGTATAAAAATTTCTAGACCCCATGTGATCTTGGGTTATCACTCTGTGACTTTCCCCATGTGTACAGTAAATACATGTTTTTTCTCTTATTAATCTGTCTTATTGTGAGTTGATCTTTCACTGAACCTTTTGGGGCAAAGGGGAACTTTCCTCTCATGCCCACAGTCTGGCATGGTAGGCATGAGCTTTACAACTGCTCTGCTCTTCTGAAAGTACAGTGAGGAGAATCTGGATTCTGACCAGCCTGTGACAGAGTAAGATAACTCACTGACCAGTCAGACTCCAGTATTCCTCTGGTTCCCTGTGGGCTTCAGTTGAGCAGACAGCAGAGGTAATTGTCTCTTTTGATTTTCCAAATTTGAGTGTAATGACATAAAAAGGTTTTGTAAATGACTATTCTTGGTATAGTGACTTGAGCATATTGTGGTGAGTCTTGTAATAGGAATATTCCTATTATTGTTACTCCTCTCCTTTAAGAAAGAGCTTTGGTTGTTGTGGTTTCCTTCTTTGCCATTATATTTCTGTATTGTTCCATTACAAAAAGAATTACTATAGGCTAGAACATGGGCCTAGAATGCCTATAAGCCCACTCTTCGATCTTACTCTGGAGACTAGCTAATTGCATGGTTCTAACTCTAATGGTACCTATTAAAAACAAATGTTGGTTCTGGGGGGTGGGGAAAAGGTATGAAAGAGGTAAGCCTGTCACAAAGTCAAGGCAAAACTCTGTTTTCTGTGCTGTCCGAGGCCTCTTACCTGCCAAAGCTATGCAATCTAACTTCCTACTCTCTAGACCTCCCTACACATGGATCCTGAGAATGTACCTAGGGCCACCACAACAAAAAAATTGTGTCCACTGGTCTGCAGCAGATCTTCTGAATTATAGAACCTTACCCCTACTGTCAGAAGATCCTACCAAATTTAGAGAAGAGTTGGAGAGATTAATAGCTGTTGATATCTCATTGTCAGGGACCTCAACTGTCTGCTAAGCACTGTGCTTCCCAGCCACAATCATACCGCAGACTCAGGAGGCTCCATTGGAAACTCCTATCCACAGAGGGACAAGCTGGCCAGATTTGCCCCTGGACCCCCAACAGATGACCGGGAAGGAGTAGCTCAGCTAAATGCTGCCATGTGGTACCTGACAGTGTTGATTTGAGAGGCTTTCCCTACAAAAGTTAATTGATCTGAAGTTGGATTATGTACTCAAAAGGAGGGAGAACAACTCTAAAGCTCATATTGAGAGATTTATACAAGTTTTTCAAAGGCATACTGAATTAAATCCTGAACACCAGAGCACAGAAATCTTGTAATCTCTGCCTTAGTTGGAAATCTACTTCCAGATTAAAAAAGAAAATTCAAAATAGTATAGTGGGCTGGGCTGGTCAGCCTCTGAGCATTGTAATGGAAAAAGCTACTTATTTTTTTGTTTATTTGTTTGTTTTGTTTTCTAATTTTCAGTCTTTTCAGGTTGAATCACTGCAAAAGCAAAAACAGTCCTCTCAAAATAAATTAAAATCCTTTCCTTTTTCTGGTCAGCCACAGAATATTCCTCCAGAGGTCTGAAGATATTGCAGAAAACCTGGACATTAGAAAAACACTTGTCTGGCCTTTAAAAGAAAGAAAAGCTAAAAAAAAAAAAATACTATCCCTAAAATCCAGCAGGTTCATTGGTTTATTTTTCTCCTCCTGTAGGACAAAAATCTATTAACTGATAAGGTCAGCCAAACTTCAGTCACATCCCAGAACCCATTATTAAACTTAAGGTAGAGGATTGGTTATTGGATTTTTTAATTGATACTAGTGCAACATTCTCTATCATTCAAACAGAAGCATTATTTTTACCTCTCACCTCTCATTCTATTCAAGATATTCACCTAGGCAAACTATTTCATTATGTGTCTCCTCCACCTCAATATACTTAGATGCCCTTAACTCCCACCACCAAGCCTTTCTAATGTCTAACTCATCACCTGCTGACCTTCCAGGTAGAGTCCTGTCATATAAAATTAATGTCACCACATGATATAATAAAAAAGATGCTGTTATTTCTTTGCTCTCAGAACAAACTCCACACTTCCTACTCAACTTAATGGAGACCAATTCTGATTTAAATTCCTCAAAGGATACAATCTTATAGGACATCCCAGACAGCCTCAGGGCAAAACATGAAAATGAGGTTGGACAGCTGCTGAGTGGAGAAACCACATACATTCATATACATTTCTTGAAACAGAAATAAATCTTTTCCTTCAGTAGCTCAATACCCCTTCTCAAGAAATGCAGAATGAGAAATTGAATGTGTAGTGGACACCTTTTTATCACCAGGAAAGCTTGCCTTTGCTAGCTCACACTGTAAAATGCCAAATCTACTGGTAAGAAAAGAAGAAAAATAAAAAAAAAAAATAGACTCAGATGGGAATCAAATCTGTCAATTTGTATGGGATATGAGGGCTATAAACTTCTTTCCAATCCTTTAACATCCTGTTGTGTCTAATCCTGCTACTATCCCTACCTCAATTCTTGCTGATGCAGCCTGTTTTACACTACCTGACCTCTGCTCAGCTTTCTTTTCAATTCCCTTCCACCTTGACTCACAATTTGTCTTTGCATTTACCTTCAGAGGGAGATAATTAACATGGACCTGAATAACTCAGGGACATTGAGTTCTATTGATATTCTCTAAAATCCTGAAGGCTAATTTAGTCTCTATAATCTTGGCACAGAGATTCACTTTTGTTGGGTACATTCATGATCTTTTTTTAGCTTTGTAACCTGACAAAGCAGGGTGCCCTCTTGACTCACTCTTTGAGAAGCCATAAGGCCTCCAACTTTAAAGTCCAGTGGGTACAGATAACTATTACTTCTGAGGATATAAAATACCTCGGGGCACTCAAAAGCTCGCCCCCAAACACCTTGAGTCAATTTTGTCCATCTCTCTTCTCAAACTAGGAAACAGCACGCTAATGTCTAGCAGCTGCCTACTACTGCCAATGGATTCCTAATTTTCCTGCTTTCACTAAATGTTTATATTCCCTCCTCCCAGACAGTATCCAGGAGCCTACTCTCTGGCTCTCAGAGGCATCAGACTTCTTCAAAGTCCCCAAATTAGCATTAGTCATGCCTCCTACACTGAGCTGACCTTGTGTTGATAAACTTTCCCACCTGTATGGCCATGAAAATGACAGGACTACTGCTGGTGATTTAGGACAGCCTTTTACCTCTCAGATCCTCCCTATAACATATTTTTCATGCTACTTGAACCCTGTTGCCGCAGGCCTACCTCTCATTCCTGCAAGCAGCAGCAGCAGCAGCAGCAGCTGGCATCCTAATTAACAAAGCCTGCACCTCACGTTTTGATCCCCTATTCACTTCTATGTTACCCATGCTGTCTCTCCTCCCTTACAAATCCAAAAACCACAACACCTCTCAACTAGATGTCTGTCTAGATAGCAGACATCTGTGAGCCAGCCTTAGCAAACAATTGCTTAATTATTTTGCATTATTGCAAACTTTAAAGCCAGCCACTCTCCTACATCTCACTGATACCAAAACCCTCCTCTCTCTTTCACATGAGTGCCATACAGCTGTTCACATGGTTTCAAAGCCATGACATCATCTCTGGGTCATTCCTTTAAACAACGCAGACTTACACTTTTCCTATAGCAGCTCTTGTAAACGAGATTTCAAAGGAAGTATAAGGACTGGCTATGCTATATTTTCCCCGCATGAAAACTTTGAGGCATACTCTTTGCCAACCATAAAGTCAGCATAGGCCCTCACTAGCACTTGCACACTGGTAAACGGAAAAACTATCATTATTTACAGAGAATCCAAATATGTCTTCGGAATATGCCATCCAGTTGGCACAAGTTAGAAAGTTCTTAGTGTCTTACCTTCTGAAGACACTCTTACTAATAGCGGGTATATAATTGCTGCCCTGTTACCAACTGCTCACCTTCCTTCTAGGGTTGACATTGCTCATTTTCCACCCCACATTAAGGAAATGTGTACTGGAAAAATAATAGGGCATACAAACTGCTAATATCCATCAAATGGCCCTCACTATCACTTTATGTCACTTACATCAACTTATAACCCTAGCCTTATTACTGTCTGATGTTATTAATCAATAAACGAATGCTCCACAATCAAAAAAGAATAATTGAACACAAAATAATACAAAGCAAATATCAAGTGGATTGTATATTGGTTCCCTGCAGGGCATTTTCTGTTAAATATTTTACTTGCACTTATCCCCCATCAGATGGGACATTTGTATAAATAGGAGCTAATTAAGGAACTAAAAACTGATTGATACATCCCTGGAATATACAGAATTTCTAACCAAATTATTTCCCAGTGTACTTTTTACAAACCTCACCAAAGTTATGGGAAATCAACACCTTCAGGAAGCCCTGAAAAGCCCACATTGTGACTTGTGGCACTCCGAATTGATTATACACATTTATTTCCAGATTTAGGCTTGTGTGACTATTTGCACGTGTAGGGAGTGGTCTAAAGGCTATCCAAATGGGCTTGACTATGTCAAAAGGGTGATAAAGAAATTAGAAAATGAGACTATTCTGTGTTTTAATATTCTTTTATAAATAGAGGCACATCAAGACAACCATTTTACAGCAGAAATAAACCACTTGCTTTCAAAGGTTCTGGGGGTACTTATTAAAAATTTCATGCCCCATATCATCCTTAATTCTCAGGGGAAATGGAATATAAATAACTCGATATAAAAAAGGACTTTAGGGAAAGTCTATCAAGACAATATACTTAAATGGAAAGGAGCATTACATTTGGCCCTTAGATAATTCTGGAACACTCCAAGTAGGAAATATGGGTTAGACTTTTGAAATAGTGTTATGTCACCCCACACCTAATGGCACAATCTAAACCTTCTGTTTCTGGATTGACTGGACACTATGGGAATTTAAGTGAATAATTCAATATCAAAACTAGCTACATGCAGGCACTAAGTAATATCCTAGAGTGTATTATCAACACATAAAAGGGGTATGGCCTCCGCCAACTGACAAGCCTTGCCACTCATATGACCAGAAAATTATGTATAAATCAAAGTTTCAGAAGAAGACACAGGATGTCACCATGCTGAGCAGGCCCTTATTAAGTACTGCTAACCACCTATACTGCCATCAAGTTTAAAGAAAATATTCCTAGATTCATATTACCCATACCAAATTACTCCAAGATAACTGGAGGGCTACCCATACAAGTGATCTGAAAGGAAGGTTTCCAGAGTCGGTTTTCAGGCCCCTGAAGCAGATGTCATCCCAAAGTAGACAGCTTTTTCAGAGGTTACAAGTCAAGAAATACCATTTTTCATATAAAAAAATTCCTTTTCTCATTTTCTTTATTTTTTTAATTTCATGGTCCTATTAAAGTACTCCTTCTATTAAGCCTCCCCCTTCAAGGGTTGCACATTGGATGATGAGTGAAGACTGCCTCAACCTGTCCCATTCTCCCTTTGAAACTTCAACAATGAAGCTTCTTTTAAACTATGCCTTGCTCTTACTAATGCTCACTGTTTTTTCCAGCATGTTCCGCACAGACCTGGCATCCCTTTGCACTAGTCTTTCACAGCCTGGGCATATTAGCTAATCAATCTAACTGCTGGTTATGTCAACATCTAGATCATGCAAAGGAACCTAAATTCATTTTGGTTTTTGCCAGTGTGAGTGCCTCGTGGAGCCAGTCCAGAAGATGGATGTATGACAAAATGTAGCATTCCAAACCCGGGAAACATCATGCTTCTTCTTCTGTTGGTGAGTCAATAGACATAGAAAAACCACCATGGAGGCTCAGGAACTATATTTTCCTCAGGTAAATTCACTAGAAAGCAGTGTGTCCTTTTGTGTTGAAAATAGGGATGATTCTGGATCTTTTCTGGGTGACATATTAGGGCTTATGGATCAGGCTTGATTCCACAAACAGCATTCCCGCATCTATTACAAATATCATAAAGGGTGTAAACACTAGCCTTCATAATACCAAAACTTGTCAAATCACCAGACGTTATGAACAGCTCACAAAGCCAGGCATATGAAACTTGGGGTAGCTCACTTCTTCTTCCTGTCAAGTTGCCTGATACTAAAGATTACATATGGATAGACTAAAAGTCTGGACCAACTTGATACGGTGGCAAAACTAAACTCTATGACTCCAGAAGTAACCCAAAGGTATTTTATATCAAATATTTTACAGTATGTCCTATTCCCACTGCCCAACAGGGACATGTGGAACTGCCAATGAAGAATAGAAGGGATATCATTCTTCAGTTTTGTGGTAACAGGTTACCACCTGATGCTATCTATAAAGAACACTGATTTTTCTTGTTTTCTTTTGTTATTTTTTTATCTTGTATGTCAATAAAGTACACAAGTAGTTGCCCTCTAGACAGTCAGGGACTTGGCTAACTGATACCTTCTTTTACCAGGTACTCCACTCTAAATGCCAGCCAAACTATGAACTTGAGTCTTTTGTTCATAGAATGGCACCACACAACTGTACTAGATGCAATATTTTGAAAAAAAAAAAAAACTTGTACATCACTCCTCCTGTAGTTTGTAACATGAGAATAAAAAGACAGTTTTGAATCTCTTCATAATCATAGAATTAGAGTTCAATATCACTATACAAGCATTGGAAGCTCTTCAGCCAGAAGTCAACAAGCTAGCCTCTGTTGTATTTCAAAAAGTCTGTGTCCTAAATGCCCTGATAGCCCAATAGGGAAGAGCTTGCATGAATATTGGCAAAAAATTCTGTTTCTATGTAAACCACTCAAGACAAGTAAAGACTGATCCACACCTCTGAAAAGCCAAGATAAATGTTCTCCATCAGATAAATGAAGTGAAACTAATCTATTGGTCTGAACTTTTACTAGGAGGGAAGAGAAGAAGATGGGAGAGGAGGAGGAAGAGGAGATGGGAAAGGAGGAGTTGGAGATGGGAGGAGGAGGAAAAGGAGATGGGGAGGAGGAGATGGGAGAGTAGAAGGAGATGGGGAAGGAAGAAGAACCGGTAGGAGGAGAAGGAGGAAGGAGAGAATGGGAGACTCCTAGGAAGGGAGACTAGTTTAATGGGGTGTGGGAAAACGTCTGTTCTTTTCTGCTTATCATTTTAATTATAATCTATGTTCTTATCTCCATTTATGGAGTTCTTTATATTTGACCACTAACCTGATATCCTTCTGCACAGCCACTAACTCCCCTTTTAGTATATGAAATTTCTAGGGACGTTTCAGATGGGGGGATGAAAGAGTTTTAAAACATTTCACTCTCAAATAAACTCCAAAGTATAAACATTATTTTGAATTAAAGAACCTTAGAGATTTACAGGCTTTAGAAAGGGCTTTCTCTCTTTCTTCATTAAAAAACAGACCCATGAAAAAGAGCAGTCAACTTCCTTTCCCTTCCTTGGTCTCTCAACATATTGTAAGAAAGAAGATCAAGAATGCAAACAGTCCTGGACAAATCATTTTATGTGGATTACGGACTGTAGGGCAGCAAGACCCCCACGACCTGGGGTGACATTCAAGGAGTGACCCCTAGCTGCTTCTTGTCCTTGAACAAAATTCTTTTAGAACAACAACATCTTTTCGCCTCTGCCAGAAGTCACATAGACCCTGCAAACTTTTCCTTTTGTCTTTTGCTGGAAAACACGTAGCTTCTCCTCCCTAATGTTAATCTTTTTCCTTTTTTTTTCTTTTTACATATACATGTGTTTATTAGGTTTCCACTTTTTGCCTTCACAGAATTAAAAAGCCTTAAAATTTAATAATAATAACAGTGTTTATGATAAGGACTAGAACAAAAACCTCAAAAAGAATGAAAAAAGATAAATACATTCAGAAAAGAAATCAGATGATTACTGCATCAAAATATTATTAATAATAATAATAATGCAAAGAAAGTAAAATTCACATTGTCAAATAAGAGTATAGAATGCTTTAACTCTGAGGCTCAGTATGGTGCCATCAGTTAACTTCTTTCTTTTTCCCAAAGTCTCAAAAAATAGAAAACTAATATTTATAAATAAAACTAAAAGATAATTTCAAAAAATAGATCATGCCGAATCTTATAGACACTAGAAAAAGAAGAAATAATTCAAAGTCATTCCATTTAATCTGGATACACTTGATATTAAAATTGGAGAAAATATATTGTTATAAAGGGAAATCACAAATATATTTCACCTATAAATGAGGATGCAATTTCCTAAAAAACATATTAACAAGTTGTATTAAAAAATTAATGTTTAAGTAATGTACTTTGGTCAAAATTGAATCCCGTTTATGTAAGAATTAGTCACTATTTTCTTTTCTTTTTGTGTTTTCTTTCCCTTACCCCCTCCCAGGGGAGAGCAGACAGAGAGAGAAGGAGGGAGGGGGGGAGAGAAAGAAAACCTAATGTTAATCTTTACCCTACATGCTAGATTCATGTCAAACAAAACCTTATATAGATAAAAACATTCTTTCACCTTATTTCACCCAGTAAGCAATTTTGTTAAGATAAGTGATGCTGTTCAGATACTATAGAATAAAGCTATTTCCATGGTTCAGTGCTGGGTGCAGCCTCAGCTGCTCCAGGTCCTCCCAGTCCCATCCTATTTCTCGTGTGTTTTATTTCCTCATTCCCCTCTATTCCCACCTCAGGCTTGTTCTCCTTCCTCATGCTGGTCCACAAAATATGGGGTCTAATCGGGTGTCTGAGTATGGGAAAGTGAGGGAATTCCCTGCTGAACAAAGAAATGAAACTGTGCAGTTGGTCAGTATTTTTTTCCAGGGATAATCATTGTCAGGAGTAATAAATTATGGGTTAGTCAGGCTCTAAGGAGCAAGAACTCTTTATTCAGATGCTGAAATCTATGCTTAAAACTAGAGGTTGTAAGGTCAGTGTTATTCAATTAGAACACATTTTACATTTTGTTCAGGGTGTTTGTCCTTGATTTCGTGAGGAAGGCATGGTTAATGTAGCAACTTGGGATAAAGTAGAAGAGAAATTGTGCTATCATTATACGACTCATGGTCTTTGGGGCTTGGTCTGAGACTGCTCAGATACCAGTCATGAAGAAGGACAACCCCCTTTATCAATAAATTCAATTGTTTCTCCTTCAGCCCCTGTAAGTGACCCTCTGTCTCCTGAGTTTCAGAGGAGTTGCAGAATGAGGAATGTAAATATGAACAGGAATGCTCCTCATCTAAATCAGATGAGAATTCTGATTTATTGGGTACTAGTGCTATGGCAGGACTCCATATTTCAGATCCTCTTAACACAGTTTCTTTTCAAACCAGTTCTGAATTTCCTGATCCTCTACCACAACCATCCTTTAAAATTGAAAGATTTCAGTTTTAGTCTAATACTCAGGTAAATTTATTTTCTGATCAGTTTTTCCTAAAACATTTATTGTCCCAAGTACATATTTATCCTCCCTAGTAAACATATATTGCCCCCAAATAGAATTATCTATATTTTTCATTTCTCTTTCTCTCTGGAATCAGGGTAGATAAACTTCTGGACCTCTTTGGGATATTGGGTAATCACTCTCTGTTACTTCCTGTGTACATGGTACATAAATCTCTTCTCTTATTAATCTGTCTTATTATGAGTTGGCCTTTCAGTAAACCTTCCAAGGCAATAGAGAAAGGTCCCCTCTTCCCTACACTAGGAATAGCTCTAATCAATAGAATAGTTTTGCTTCATTAATATGATGGAGAACACTTATCTTGTCTTTTAAAAAATGTACATTAGTCTCTACTTGCCCTGAGTGGTTTACTTATAAACAGCATTTTGGGGCAATAATTGTGTAAATGACTCCATATTAGGCTATCAGACCATTCAGGATGTGGTAGTTTTGAAATACAACAGAGACTAGGTTGCTGACTTCTGTCTTAAGTGCTTCCAGTGCTTACATAGTGACATTGAATACTTTGTCTAGATTCAAAACTGCCTTTGCAATCTCCTAACTTCTGAGTGCTAGAAAAAGAGTCCTGAGTTGGAAAAGAATTATGATATATAAGTGGGTCTTTTTTATAACATAACATCTAGTATGTTTGTGTGGTACCAAATATGAGTGAGAGAGCCCAAGTTTGTGATCTGGCTGGCATTTAATTTGGAGTGCTTGGCTAACAGAGAGTGTTAGATAACCAAGTCCACAGTGTTCTGATCAGCCAGGTGGGAACCACTGGTATACTCTATTGCCACACCATGTAATAAGATAAGTGTTATCTACAGATAGTTTTAGATTTTAACCTACGATGCCCCTTTTTCCCCTGAGTCTATAGTTTGTTGTAGACTTTTCTTCCTCATTTTCACATTCACATCTATAATTTCCATGTGTTCCTATCACAAAAGGACTATGAAATATTTGATATAAAAGACATTTTTCAGTCTGGCAGTTATAGGACTTGGTTTTGTCACTTAACCAAGTCATTCCAGACTTTTGTCTCCCCATATGTAATCTTTAGTGTCTGACAACTTAGCAAAGGGGAGCAAGTGAGCTATTCCAAGTTGCACAGGCCTGGATTTGTGAGATGTTCATAATATCTGGGGATTTAACAAGCATCAATGTTATGACAGTATCAATACCATCTAAACAGTGCAAGAATGCCCTCTATGAAATCAAATCATAAGATCTGATAGCAATATTGCCCTATTATGTCACCCAGTAAAGAACCAACATCTTCTCTATTTTCAATGCAGAATGAAAATATTTTTTTCTGGTGACTTTATGTGAACAACAGATAGTTACTGAGCTTCCACAGGGGTTTTTCTGCATCCACTGATTAACCAAGAAAAGGAGCAGCATACTATTGTTTCTCTGGGTGTAGACGTCAGATCTTGTCATACATCTATTTTCCAAACTGCTTCCACCAGGCACTCACAAACAAAAACGAACTCAGGTTCCTTTGCATGATCTAGATTTTGACATAACCAGCAATTAGATTGATTAGTTAGTGTGGCCAAAATATGAAAGACTGGTGCAAAGGGATGGTAGGTCTATGCCTGACATGCTGGAAAAAAATCAAAGCGTGTTAGTAAGAGCAAGACATGGTTTAAAAGAAGCTTCATTGTAGAAGTTTCAAAGGGAGAATGGGACAGGATGAGGCAGTCTTCACTCATCATCCAATGTGCAACCCTTGAAGGGGGAGGCTTAATAGAAGGAGTACTTTAATAGGACCATGAAATTAAAAAAAAAAAAAAGAAAGAAACATGAGAGAAGGAATTCTTTAATATGAAAAAATGGTGTTTCTTGACTTGTAACCTCTGGAAAAGCTGTCTACTTTGGGATGACATCTGCTTCAGAGGCCTGAAAACTGACCCTGGAAACCTTTCTTTCAGATCACTTGTATGGGTAGCTCTCCAATTATCTTGGAGTAGTTTGGTATGGGTCATATGAATCTAGGAATATTTTTCTTTTAATTTGATTGCAGTATAGCTGGTTAGAAGTATTTAATAAGGGCCTTTCCATCATGGCAACAGCCTATCTTCTTCTAAAACTTTGATGTATGTATTACACAATCTCCTGGCCATATAGGTGACAAGGCTTGTCAGTCGGTGGAGGCCATGCTCCTTTCTCCTGTGGATGGTGTGCTCCAGGAATGTCAGCACTTGATGTAGCTAAGCATGGTATTGAATTGTTCCCCTAAATTGGCACAGTTTCAAGTAGGCCCAGGAATAGAAAATTTAGTACATCAGTAGGCATGGAGTTAATGAATACTATTTCTAAAGGGGTTAATCCATGTCTCCTATTTGGAGTATTCCATATTTTGGGTATTCTGATTTTATAAGAGCTTCTGATCAGTTCAGTCTATTGTCTTGGATGACTTTTCCTAAAGTCCTTTTCATGTCTAGATTCTTATGTTCCTGATGTCCTGAGAATTGTGGACATTATGGGGCACCAAACTTTTAATGAGTACACTGAACATTTGAAAGCAAGTGGTTTATTTTTGCTATAAAATGGGTCCCTTGATCTGACTCCTTTGATAAAGGAATATCAAATTAAGAAATAATCTCAGTTACTATTTTCGTCACCAATATTATGTCATCAGTGCTTGTGGATGTCTAAGTAGACCACATTCAGTCCCTCCACTAAGCATTTAAACAATATTCAAATGGTGAGACAAACCTAAAACTGAAAGTAAATTTACAAAATCAATTTTGAGTGCCACAGGGGCAAGGTGTGCCTTTGGGGGCTTCCTGAAGAGTATTGATTTCCTCTTGAGATGTGACAAGATTTACAAATGGTACCAGGAAATAACTTGGTCAGAGATTCAGCATATCCAGGGACATGCCATCTATTTTTTAGTTCCTTAATTATCCTTTGTTTGTGCATATGTAATATCTTAAATGTGATAAGTGCAAACCAAAAATTTTTTTTCAAGGGTCCTTCGGGAATCTGTTTGGCTCAATATATAATCTGCCTAATAATTGTTAAGCATCCTTTGTATCCATGTATCATTTTTCATCGTGGGGCATTAGACTGATGATTAACAGTATCAAGGATAAGGGCAAGGTATAAAATTGAGAGGGAAAAATGATAGGGGGATACTTTTTTGGCCACATATCTAGTATCCTTTTCTGTTCTATCATTTCCCAGGTATACATTATTCATTTCCTTTCTGTGGTCTGGGCAAAGAATAATAGCAATCTTAGAAAGAATGGGAATGACTTGTAATAGGGCAGTAATTATAGGTCCATTGGCAAAAGGAGTGTGAGCAGAAGTTAAAGAACTACGAGATTTCCAAATTTTAGGAAAGAATTAGAGAAAGGTACCTTTGGAGTCTGTGTAAATAGCTACATTTTTTCCCTTTGTCAATGTGTAAGCTCTAGTGGGGGCTCTGACAAAATTGCCTCAAGGCCTTTCAGGTGAGCTTTTGAGTGCCCTGACACATTTCGTATCCTAAGTTAGTAAAAGTTGTTTGTACTAACTGGTGTTTTTTCTAGAGGTTTTATGGCCTCATTCAGCCAGAATCTTTAAAATAATGAAGGAATCTAGGAGGGCATCCTTTTTACAGAGTAAAGGATCATCGGCGCACTGAACAAGAGTGAATCCTTGAGTAAATGTTATAGAATCTAAATCAGCTGTGAGAATTTGAGAAACACTCATAGTATTTCTGAGGTATTTTGTCCATGTCAGTTGTATCCCTCTAAAGGGGAATGAAGTGAGCAATCATCAATCAAGTTGCCACAGAATTAAAAAAAAAAAATTAAGCAGATGTTAATTACTCTATTATTAAAGATATGTAAACTAAAAGGCAGTTGAGTCAGTTTTCTATTCTTTTAATAAAATATTTGATTTAAGCACATATTTTTAAGTTAATTAATTAGACCTCTTTGGTGGTGAAGTAACATATATACGTGATATGCAGATCTATAAACGCACAGACTTACAGAGAGAAGTAGATCCTATAGATCTCACAAAGAATTCATATTTGTTGGCTTTAAAATATTATTATTATTGAGCGTTACCTGTGGCTCAAAGGAGTAGGGCGCCCGCCCCATGTACCGGAGGTGGTGAGTTCAAACCTGGCCCCTGCCAAAAAAAAAACAAAATGCAAAAAAAAGAAAATTATTATTATTATTATTATTCTGACTAACAATCTTTTAATTACCTATTTTATTATTTTAAGCAAATATTTGTTAGGGAACAATTTGGCTTTAGTAAGATTTTATCATTTTTGTATGCATTTGCTGTACTTTAGATCTAACTTATATTTATATGTTTATATTTAGGAACAGCCAGAAAGTACAGCACTCAGTTCTTCAGAAACTAAGGCTCCTCCTATTTTTACCTTGGATCTTGGCTTTGTCTTTCAAATCTCCATGATCAACTCAGGCTATGATTTTTCCTTGTACAAGCATTCAAGACAAAAGAACAAAAGGGTAAAACACGAAATTATCCTTGAATACCTGAACCCTGTACTATTGCCATTTACTTCTCAATTTTGCCTGACCCAGTCAGACAGCTGAGGCCTCTAACTGTATCTGAGCCAATTAATTATCAGATCTAACTTGACCTCAGACACACGTTAGTTTCCATCACAACTTCCAATCCCAGAATGGATCAAAAATTTGCTCAATCTCAGAAGTCTCGAAACACAAATCCATGGGGCTTTGAAACCTGAGAGAGAACTTAACCCTGACCCGTAGTTGTTTGAGAGCAGTGGGCACAAAGGGCCCAGGAGGTGCCTCACCGGGACTCCTGGTGCTCCTGGGGGTCTCTGGACGCTCTATTTTGAAACCGACTTCTGACCAATTAAATTTAACAGGGTTTACCTCAGCAAAGAGTGATTAGGCAAGTTGTCTCTCAGCTTCCAAAGTTCCATAAATTTATGTTTTGAGCTCTTTGAATTTGAGCAAAATTTTGATCCTGACTGGGTATGGAAGTTGCACAGAAACTAAACAGAGTCTGAGGTCAGATTGGTCAGATATTAATTGGTCAATATCTAGCAAGAAGCCTCGGGTGTCTGACTGGGTCAGGCAAATCTAGCAGCAAATCGCAACACTACAAGAGAGACAGACTCCAGCTTTCAGGAATTCACAAGGATTTTCATGTTCTATTGCTTTGGTTTTTTTCCTGAATGCTTAGGTAAAAAACGTCATGAATGGGACAGCCCAAACAGAAAGCTTTAGAGAGGTTCCAGGGCTGCCACATGGCTGAACATTAATGGATAAAAAAGAGAAAATGACAGAAAATGGAAGTGAGGTATAGAAACAGGTGGATTGGTAAAAGCTCAGCATTTGTCTTGCTTCAGCGCAGTTTGAACAGCTGTCCACCTTTGATTGCCCAAAACTCCATCATCAGCACAAAGGAGAAGGTAGTGTCATGATGAACGGCACACACTTGAGCTGCAACAAACAGCTGACATTTTAGCTTTGAGCTTTTTAAACTAAAGTGAAACTGATGAGTCTTAGCCAAAGTTGTGACTTAATCAAGGAAGCAAGAAGTGTCTCCAAAGAGGTGGATGCCAGTTTTTATAAGATCCAGAAAAGCCTCTAAAACAGATCAGAGAAAGAAAAGCCTTACTAGTAATAAACAAGTCTAACTATATTTTTGAGGGTCCTGGATTCTCAGCTAACCATTTATACATAAGGGTCGAAAAGCCTCATATGCACTGACAGAATGTAGGAAATCAAAAGCCATGCACAGGAGTGAAGGAGTCCATAAATGGCAAACGTGACGTAAATAGCAAACCCTGGGAATCAAGCCTGGGCAGGGGAGGTACAAGTGCGGAACTTCAACCAGTCGGCTACAACATGAACTCACTGCTATAATTGTTCTCACTGGGGCAGTGCACAGTGAATTTCTTCTTTACCCTTTCAGATCACAGGCGCTCTTTCATTTCAAGTGAATTTTTGAGGCTAACTAGAACATTATGTGTCTCTCTTTTAGCCTAATCCCTCTATTAATATAAATAAGGCAATTATTTACAAGAAGAGCTATCTACAATTTATTTTCTTTAAATGCATAAGTTTTTGTAATTAAAAAGATCCATCTCTTGCCCACCAATAATTAGAATTCTCAGTAGTGTATTTATTCCAAAGGTCAGCCCAGGTGGTAATTCTCCAGGTTTAGAGTAAATAGTAGCTAGAGGTGCTCCTAGATAGGGTATAGAGGAGGAAGTTCCAATGATTCCCCAAAGTTCACACTCAGAAACAGACTTGGGATGGAGAAAGTCAATAGGATCTTTAAAAAAAAAAAAAAAGAACTTCACACACTCAGCACAAAAAGTGTGCTGCTTGGAATCTTACATATCTTAGACTCCGAGTCTCTTCAGACGGGCTGCCTGTTATGACCCCCCCAAGAAGGCAGAGACCTCAGACAACATTCCCACTCCGTCCCAAGGTAAGCTCAGGGACATATAAGGGGGGGAAGGGAAGCTCATGTGTGCCCCACCTGGGGACTTGCAGCACTTTGTCTCAATAGATGCTGTTCTGGCCAGAAACATCTGACTGGCTAGTCTTTGGCCCAGCTGGAGCAGCCAGCTGAGTGGGGCTCTGGGCCCATGATCCGTCCATGGTGACCCTCTGTCTGACAGAGGACACAGAAATAACAATGTAAGGCTATTTCTGAAAGAAGAATCAGACAGTATGAATATTCATTCCATAAAGTACTCAAAAAATATACCACAGTCACTACATTAAGACTAGTCACATATGACAACTCTTTCTTTCTCATTAATTTCAGAGTTGAAAAGGCAAAAGAAACAATGATCTTGACCCTCTGCTCAGCTGGAGCTCATAGAAAGATGGGGGATCCTGGGAGTCTGTCTGATAAGTTAAGTATCCTACCAAGTCCCAGGCTGCAAAGACTTCAGATTCTCCTTACTGGGGCTTTCAGAAGAGCTGAGCAGCTCTGAAGACGCTGCTGACTGTGTCAAACTGTGGGGCAGGGGAACGCCCCCTTTCCTGGAAGATCTGATGAAAGACCAGCTCACATTAAGGCAGATTTGTAAGAGAAAGAGATTTGCTTACTGTGTGCATGAGAGTATCACAGAATGATTCTCATCAGTGCCCACATATTTATGCACCCTTATTTTAGAGGGGCAGAGGGAGGCAAGGAATATATTTCTGTTGGGTGACAATAAATGGTTGCTAACAGGATGAATAAATACTTAAGAGATGGGGGAAACAGATTTACTTGTAAATGATTCTCTTTGGAAATGAAATTAACCTGACAAACAGATGTTATT
The DNA here is from genome assembly GCA_963573935.1 of Arctocebus calabarensis. Classification (NCBI taxonomy): domain Eukaryota; kingdom Metazoa; phylum Chordata; class Mammalia; order Primates; family Lorisidae; genus Arctocebus; species Arctocebus calabarensis. The sequence continues at coordinate 7,312 of CAUYON010152426.1, read as the reverse complement.
TCTCAAATGGGTTGGAACAGGTCTGGTGCATTCATGATCTTTTTCCTGTAGGTTTGACTCCATGCCACATAAATAACACTTACTCAGTTCATTGCTTTGAGGGACACAGGATGGCCAACCCCAGCAAGCACTCTGTAAGGACTGACAAAGGTCCGGCCCCCTCCAGTGTCCTCATGGGCTTTTACAGAAATCTCAGGCTTGAAAAAATACAGCACAGCAGAAACCTTTCATGAGAGAACAAAGGTTAAAAAGCAAGTAGTTTTTCTTTAATTGTCTGAATTCCAAACACATTATGTTTACTGCACTTCTATGTTGCCTTAATCTTCTCACTGTTTTTGTTTTTTGTAAATAGAGTTTCACTTTGTTGCCTTGGGTACAGTGATATGGCGTCACAGCTCACAGCAACCTCAAACTCTTGGGCTTAAGTGATCCTCTTGCCTCAGCCTCCCAAGTAGCTGGGACCACAGGCGCCCACCACAACGCCTGGCTATTTTTAGAGATGAGGTCTCACTCTGGCTTAGGCTGGTCTTGAACTCCTGAGCTTGGGCAATCTGCCCAACTCGGCCTCCCAGAGTGCTAGGATTGCAGGCATGAGCCACCGTACACGGCCTCTCTCACCCCTGTTAATACATGACTTAGAGCTGGGAGAGTATGCTGTGTCTGACAAGTATTGGTCTCATTACTCTTGGTAAGCAATGTCCTAGTGCCTAGCATTTTTAACCCCACGTTCTTCCACATTTTCCTTTTACTATATTGAGACAACAGGGGGTAAGGAAAAGGAATTTTTCTTTCTGTGGGTCTGTCTGGTTTTATGCAGCTCAAGGGAAAGTCCTTTTCAAAGCCTGTTGATCTCCAAGGGCCATTAATTGTAAACACTCTTTAGATACCAGCCATGCCATTGTTGACCTATTACCTACAGTAGCTTTTCCAGGACAACTGGAGAGTTCGGTACTTGCGGTAGTGACTATGTAGCCAGCAAAATTCTAAAATGTTCACTATCTAGCTCTAAGGAAAGTGTAGTTGATCCCCACTATGAGGAATCATGTATGTCCTTAGGAAGAAAAAATAGACATACCTTGCTAGTGAGAAGTCCCTAAAGGATTTTCTCTGCAGCAGTGATTCCTTGTTCATTATTTTGGAGTGGATTCATATGATAGTTCTTAATATGTAAAAGACAATTTGGTTTAGTGGAAAAGCAGGAAGATGAATCTCTGTCTCAGGAAAAAGAAGGTTGATTTACAATTTACTCAAATGACAGTAATTACGATACCGGCTATAAATGACATTTTCTGTAACTTCAAGTATTATTTCATCTTTAGTATTAAACAATAAATCTTGTTCTGGCTTTAAGGATTAGGAGAACTGTTAACTACATAAGTACCTGTATTGTACCTGATCGATGGAAGATATGTGGAAAGCTTTCATTCTTCTCTAGTGCCTCATTTTTACCTTTATTCATCCGCTCATTTATATGTTCTTGGCCAAAAAAGCTATTCACTTCAAAAGCTATATTGCTGAAAATTATGGTGGAAGTTATAACTCACTCAAATTAGATGATTCAGAGATAAGGCTGTTTCTAGCTCACCCCTAATTTTCCTTGGATTTTGCCTTTTACTTTTTTTTTGCATAGCAGAAGTCTGGATGAATTTTGCCATTACGTCATTAGCTTAGCACCTGACGATTAGCTCTGTGGGATTGGTGACCATAAAACATACCTAGTTTCAGACCCAGTCATCCTGTAAACATGATGATTCCATTACATCAATGTGATTCTAAAATTGCTTTTTAAGACTTCCGCAATTTAGTGCTGAGATAAAAAATTTTAAGCCACTTGAAGTTTCATTGAAATTTCTTGAGAATGTTGAGTAAATCTTTTCACAAATACTCTGAGAACAAGTATAGGAAGCATTGGCTTTATTGCCTGAAGGTGTGAAGACAACACATTTTTTTTCACTGTTTCATTTTTTTCACTCTACTGCTTCCTTGAGAGGCTTTTAATTTTCTTATCATCCTGGGGTTGTACCTGGAGTAACCCAACCAGGAGCTTAATTCCTGGTTCTTTTTGGGCAGTCTGTCATTTTCTTTCACCTCTCCACTTTAGTTTGTTTTTACATCTGTAAAATGAGGCTGATAGTTCCTCTAAAATAATTGCAAGAGGTTTTAGTTTAAGAAAACACATTATAGGCACTCTCTCTCTAGACAAGCAAGCATTTTCTATATCGATGTTACAGAACCTGACTATTCCATTGACCTACGAATGAATTAATAAATTGTGGCATATGTACACCATGGACAATTATGCAGCCTTAAAGAAAGATGGAGACTTTACCTCTTTCATAATTACATGGATGGAGCTGGAACATATTCTTCTTAGCAAAGTATCTCAAGAATGGAAGAAAAAGTATCCAATGTACTCAGCCCTACTATGAAGCTAATTTGTAGCTTTCATAGGAAGCTATAAATTTTAGCATAAGAATATGGTGAAAGGGGCATGGAAGAGGAGGGGGAAGGATAGGTGGATGAGGGTAATTGGTGGGATCTTAGAAGGATACAGGTGAAACTTACTAAATGTAGAACATAAATGTCTTAACACAATAACTAAAAAAATGCCATGAAGGCTATGTTTACCCACTTTGATGAAAATATTTCAGATTGCATATGAAACCAGCACATTGTACCTCATGATTGCATTAATGTACACAGCTATGATTTAATAAAAAAGATAAAAAGAAAGAAAAAAGAACCTGACTATTCCATCCTGTGCAAAAATAGACTTAGAATAAAGTCCATTTGTTTAACAATATTTTAATTTAATGGAAGAAAATTATTATTCAAATTCTTCATCTTGAACAAAATCATTCATAAATTCCATTTGCTCCTTTTATAATTCCTCATCTCAATATCATTTTTCCAGAATAAGTAGCACTCATTAGTAGTTATTATTCATATTTCTTTCTCTGATAATGTCTAATGCTGTAGAGTATAGCCACTAAATATTGTCAAAACTATGCTGTAGACGCACAGTCCATAGAGCTTTTGAATCCTAGGAAAGTAGTATCTATCATCATTTTCCTCAGTTTCATCTTTCTCAGCATCACATATTGTAGGATTGATATGGGAGTAGTGATAAGTGCCTCTGCCTAGGAAGTAACTATCAATGAAGATTAAAGAGCTACTCAATTCTCGACTGCCACCCCCTGGATTGAACTGACAACACATTGCATAGACAAGGCCCCTTGGCTTGAGGAAGAAATCTCCTAATACTGAAATCCTACCTGTTTACCCAAGTCAATCCTAAAGATAAAAATATCAAATTCATATTTTTCAAATGCATGAAAATTTAAACTTCAAGTTGACCTTGAGTTTAAAGGGGGAAGAAATCTTATTCAAAAACATGTGACCCATCTGGCTTTCTAATTCTTTTACTTTCCCTTTATTTGTATATGAAAAATGTGTAAAACTAAAATATCTGTAAAATTATACACGCCCACACAATTTTCTGCTCTAGTGATGTGATTACTATCTGGTTTTAGGGAGAAAGGCTCCCTTTCCGGTAGCTGTACATTGATGTATATTGTACGGTTGGGAGAAGAATGAACTTGCCCCAAGTCCCTTTCCAACAAGTTTAGTGATATCTAACAGTGATCCCTCCTGAGGACCTGTGATCCTTGCTTTCTTATGAGACATGTTTTGGGGAAGTTACTGGGCTTAAATATATATTTATTTATTTTGTTCTCAGTTTCTCTCTCTCTCTTTAAATTTCACATTAATGTAAGGGTACAAATGATTGGGTTTCATGGTTTGCATTGTAACCTACCCATTGTTATCAGCTTTTTGTGCCTGTGGCTCAGCGAGTAGGGCACCGACCCCATATACCGAGGGCTGTGGGTTCAAACCCGGCCCCGACCGAACTGCATCAAAAATTAGCCGGGCACTGTGGTGGGCGCCTGTAGTCCCAGCTACCTGGGAGGCTGAGGCAAGAGAATCGCTTGAGCCCAAGAGCTGGAGGTTGCTGTGAGCTGTGACTCCACAGCACTCCACTGAGTGCGAAAGAGTGAGACTCTGTCTCCACAAAAAAAAAAAAAAAAATAGACAAATAAAAAATGTCTTTAAACAAAAGAAAGCAGTATGTTATTGGCTCCAAGAACGATCATAGTCTAGTCCGTAATCAACTGGCTGATCAACTACTTACTGAATTAGACCTCCTTGCCAGTGCTTCTGAGGGAGGCTTAAAAACAACTCAACATAAGGAAAAATTTAAAGGAAAATATTGTGCTTGGTTCCTTGTGGAAGTTTATCCACTTGCAGGGCCCACGGCTGGCTAGGGACGCTTATCTAAGTGCAGCCCTGGGCCATATATTGAATACACAGACACTAAAGCTGATGAGCAGAAAGAGTCCAGGAACAATTTTCGTGATATCCACCTCCACAGATGGGCACTTGCAGTCAGCTGTGGACTGTGCTCGGACGCCCCACAAATTTTGTTATAAGTAAGGCACTGGAAAGCATACTGCCAATGTATCAATTGTAACGAGTAGATACGTTCTGTGTTGAAAGTGGTTTCCTATCCCACTTCCTAAAAAAACTGTATCTTACAGACACTGTTGAAAGAATTCATACCTTTAGTAGATGTTTACCACTATTAAAAATGACTCCAATTTACAGACTTTGTCATCTTTTGTTTTCTGTCATGTCACCTCAACCTGGCTAACTACGTCTTCTTGCTGATAAGGTAAACGTATTTTGTAGGGTTAAGATACACTATGATTTGCTTGATAATAGTAAACATCATTTAGATAACATAAAGGAATATGAATCACAAGAAATTCTATCAAAATAAATTTAATTGGCAAAAATTGACAAGACCTCACACTATTTTTCCTTCTTTCTTTTTTTTTTTTTTTTTAGAGATAGAGTTTTACTTCGTCACCCTCAGTAGAGTGCCATGGTGTCACAGCTCACAGCACCCTCCAACTCCTGGGCTTAGGTGATTCTCTTGCTTCAACCTCCCAAGTAGCTGGGACCACATCCACCCACCCACGATATTTTTCTTAAGGAAAGAGAGTTTATGCTTTAAAATTCATTGAAAGTACAATAATATTGAAAGTTAAAAGCAAATGTTATTTATAAATTAAATAGTCAATCCGGTTTTCATTATATGTTGGAAGAATGTACATAAAGAAAGTGCTACTCTACAAGATTTTTGTTTCTCAGTGCTTGATTATCATAAAATGTGTTTGATCAGTGAATTTACTTATGGACTACAATTGGGTTAAAAAATAAAATAAGCTACTACATCTTATAGTATTTATTACAATTATTGCCAGAAAGTGAGACACATAGAAGGAATTTGTTATCACTATACCAGGAAGGGAAAGGGAGACAAGCCTTTGTGTAACTCTTGAACATTCCACGAATCAGAACTTTAATCAGATGTTGGGAAATATTACAAATGTAGGCATTCATGGATAATCAATGTGAAGTAGGTAAGTTTTGCTTGAGCACAGATGTACAGTATTTCTCTACACTCTTCCTCATGTGTACAGTGCTGCTTCTCTGCATTTAACAAAGACTCACCTGCCATTTGATTAGGAATGATGAGGGGTGGAGATTAGGAGGCAACTTACCTGTGCCTTAGATTCTTGTCTGTGGGAATCTTAGGCTAAGACTATATATTCCTTCAATATTATTAATGTAATAAGAATATCATTTTCCCATTACTAGGATTTTTTAATATAGTACTTTTCTGATAAGTTTCTTTTATTCTATGCTTACTATGATATAGCTCTGAATGATGAAATAATCATGTATAAATAGGATTTACTTAACAAACATTTATTGAAGAATTACAAATACTTAGCAGTGTTCTCTACTTTGAAGCTTTTGATTTAACCCTCATATTCCATTTGTTTGTTTGTAATTTCACAAAACAAGAATGTTTATCTGATGTTCAGTAGCTGAATTTCCAGTGTATGTCAGTGATTAGTGTTTAGATTACATCAGTAAGTTATCTGACATGACTATGGTTTAAATCAGTTACCTGATCTAACTCTAGGTAAAAATGTCTTCTATTTTGACATCTGCAAATTGATACAAAAAAGACAACAGGGAGGAGATTTCTTATTTAAGAATTTTTATTCTTGGGCGGCACCTGTGGCTCAATGAGTAGGGTACTGGCCCCATATACCGAGGGTGGAGGGTTCAAACTTGGTCCTGGCCAAACTGCAACAAAAAATAGCCAGGCGTTGTGGCGGGCGCCTATGTCCCAGCCACTCGGGAGGGTGAGGCAAGAGAATCACCTAAGTCCAGGATTTGGAGGTTGCTGTGAGCTGTGTGTGATGCCATGGCACTCTCCTGAGGGCGATAAAGTGAGACTCTGTCTCTACAAAAAAAAAAGAAAGAAAAGAAAAGAAAAAAATAAGAATTCTTATTCTTATATTATTTAAGAATTCCTTCTATTCTTAAAATATACAATTTTTAAAGAAAATAAAATCTTTTTAATAGAAAATCAAGTACTATATTATTAGTACGCTTTTAACAGTGAAATTATTAAAAGGTTAAAATGATCACTTTTAGATTAAATATAATCATCAATATTGATAATTCACCAAATATAAGAAAATATGAGCAGCATTGTCTGTAGTACCACCATTATTAATACTTTCTTTTTTGTGTGAAGTAGAACTGAATTATTTCTTTGCATAGGATTTTTATCTAACATTAACTTTGAATTAAAGGCAATTTTAGTAGCAGAAGATTGTCATAAGAAGGTGATAACTATTTTATTTGTAAAGTCTAGGATGTTCAGTTAATCATTTTTTTGAATAAAAATGTGTAACTATGATGAAAAAATGTTTATTAGTTGAATGCCTTGTAAAGGGCTCTAGTTTGTTACAGGTGCCACTGAATTATTTAATGTGCTGAATTTGTGTGCAGAGTTCCTTCCGTGTTTTCTGTTTTCCTTTTCCTTTCTGTTATAATGTATGTCTACAATTATTCTTACAATGAAACCTGAATAAATATGAGTGAAATCAATTGTATGGCACCAACACGTGTGATAGGTGACCAAATATATAAAAACTATTTTTACACTAAAAAACCCTTAGACGTTAATGCAAAGTAATTTAAGAGAACCCCAAACTTTTCAAGGCGTTTGCAGAGGCATTCTTTTTTTTTTTTTATTGAATCATAGCTGTGTACATTAGTTCAACCATGGGGTACAGTGTGGGGACTTCACATGCAATCTGAGATATTTTATCAACCTGATTGACATACCATTCATGATATTTTCTCATTTACTTTATGAAAACAT
>CAUYON010152424.1:0-39144 GCA_963573935.1 Arctocebus calabarensis | reverse complement strand
CTTAAGTGGCAGATATCCTGTCCCGGAAAACAGCACAATACTCTTCTACTTTTAGGCCTTAAAAAATCTACATAAAAATAACAGAGAGACAGAGCTGTAGGAGAACTATTTCCTCATGTGCTCAACAAGTTAACCTTAAATGGGTCACTCCACAGTGCTAAGATCTTTAGACATTTGACAAAATGTCTTCACATTTTGTCAACCTCTGGACCACGCCTCCAGGCTTGCACCTAGGAGACAATGGCTGCAAAACTTCAAAGTACCTGTTCCCGGATGACCAGAAAACAGTCTTTGTGTTTGCCTCAGGGTTGCCCAAATGTATTGCTTTTTCTGTGAAGGCAAAAGCCAGTTTAACCCATTAGTGGCTTACTCAATTGAGAAGTACATGAGACATACATGTGGGGATTTCTAACCCCACATTTATTCTTAGAGTAATTTTTTGGAAATAGAACAGTCATCAACATCACCATTTTTTGACTAGAAAATGAAGCAATTCTTTAGCTAATGCCCGGCAGGGGAGGATGAGAAGTCAGTTTCTGTAGGCATCTGGGAAACTTCCTGTGACATCACTGTTTTCCTGGTGCAAATGATCCCATGGTTTTGTACAGGAGGTAGGGGTAGGAAGGGTTATTTTAATAAAAAGGAAAAGTAATTTTAATTCTCTCATAAAACCACAAGCCATCTATTTGATGTCTGCAAGAAACACACCTAGCCTCAAAGGAGAAATTAAAACTCATGGTTAAGGGATGGATGACAATTTTTCAGTTAAACAGAAGAAAAGAGGGGTTACAGTCATATCATTTTCAGATACAAGTGAATTTAAGCAACTAAAGTCAAAAAAGATAAAGATAGACACTTCATATTGTTCAAGGGAACAATACAACAAGAAGACATTTCAGTTCTAAATGTTAATGCACCCAATGTAAATGCTCCCAGATTCCTGAAACAGAGCTTAATTAGTCTGAGCAATATGATATCCCAAAACACCATAATAGCAGAGGACTTTAACACTCCTCCTCCAGAGCTGGACAGATCCTCTAAACAGAAACTGAGCAAAGATACTTAATGTGACTTAGGTGGGACTTAAATGTGACCCCAGAACAACTGTGCTTGATAGATGTATATGGAACACTACATCCCTAAGCTAAAGAATATATGTTCTTCTCATTGGACCATGCACTATTCACCAAATTAGGTCATATCGTAGGACACAAAACAAACCTCAACTAAATCAAAAGAACTAAAATTTTACCTTGTATCTTCTCAGACTACAAGGCATTAAAGATGGAACTCAAGTCCAACAAAAACATTCAACCACACACAAGGCATGGAAATTAAACAATGTTATGCTGAATGACAGTTGGGTGCAGGAAGAAATAAAAGAGGAAATTAACTTCCTTGAGCATAACAAAAATAGACACAAGCTACCAAAACCTGTGGGATGGAGCAAAAGCAGTCCTGAGAGAAAAACTTATCACTATAGATGCCTACATGTGAAAAACAGAAATAGAGCACATCAACTAACTCACAAACCATTTTATGGAATTGGAAAAAGAACAACCTAAGCCTAAACCCAGCAGAAGAAAAGAAATACCCAAAATCAAATAAGAGGTTAAGGAAACTGAAAACAAAAGAATCATTCAGAAAATTACCCAAACAAGGAGATGGTTTTTTGAAAAATAAATGAAAAAGATAAACCTTTGGCCTTACTAACCAGAAATAGGAAAGTAAAATCTCTAGTAACTTTAATCAGAAATGATAAAGGGGAAATAGCAACAGATGCCACAGAGGTACAAGTGATTATCTCTGAATACTACAAGAAACTCTATGCCCAGAAATTTGACAATGTGAAGGAAATGGATCAATATTCAGAATCACACCCTCTCCCTAGACTTAGCCAGGAAGAAATAGATCTCCTGAACAGAAAAATTTCAAGCACTGAGATCAAAGAATCAATGAAACTTCTCCCAATGAAAAGATGCCCTAGTCGAGATGGTTTCGCACCAGAATTATACCAAACCTTCAACAAAGCACTTATTCCAAGATGCAGAAACTTTTCCAAAAAATTGAAGAGGAAAGAATCTTCTCCCAACACATTCCTCCAACCCCATTCGCAGTAGCTTCAAACAAAATAAAATATCTAGGAATATACCTAAGAAAAGAAGAAAAGGACCTATATAAGGAAAATTACGAAACCCTGAGGAAAAAAAATAGGAGAAGATATTAACAAATAGAACAACATAGCATGATCATGGCTGGGAAGATCAACATTGTTAAAATGTCTATACTTCCCAAAGCAATCTACAGATTCAATGCCATCCCCATTAAAATACCAACATCATACTTTCAAGACTTGGGTTGCTTCCATGACTTGGAATTGGGCTGCAATAAACATTCTGGTGCAAATATCTTTTTGTTGTTATTGTTGTTGCTGTTTTTCAAGATAGAGTCTCAAGCTATCACCTTGGATAAAGTGCCATGGCATCACAGCTCACAGCAACCTCCAACTCTTGGGCTTAAGTGATTCTCATATTTCAGCCTCCCAAGTAGCTAGAACTACAGGTGCCTGATGCAATACCCAGCTTTTTTTTGTTGCAGTTGTCATTGTTGTTTTACCTGGCCTGGACTGGGTTCGAACCTGCCTGCCTCAATGTGTGTGGCTGGCTCCCTACCCACTGAGTTAAGGGTGCCGCCCACAAATGTCTTTGTTATAAAATGATTTTTAATCCTCCGAGTAAATACCTAGTAGGGGGACTACAGGATCAAATGGTAGATCCACTTTTAGTTCCTGGAATATTCTCGAAACTTCTTTCCAAAAAGGTCATATTAGTTTGCATTCCCACTAGCAGTGTTACAAGTGTTCCCCACTCTCCATATCTGCATCAACATCTGTAGTTTTGGGCTTTTCTTGGAAGGCAGCTATGCTCACCACTTTACAACCAACACGATTTGGGGATTTTCTAATGTGGGCTAAACTTACTGGAGTTAGATGCTATCTCAAAGTAGTTTTGATTTGCATTTCTCTGATGATTAAAGATGGTGAACATTTTTTCATGAGTTTGTAAGCCATGTGCTCGTCTTCTTCAGAGAAGTTTCTGTTCAAGTCTCTTGCCCACATAGAAATGGGGTTATTTGGTTTTTTTCTCATTGATTAGTTTGAGCTCGGTGTGGATTCTAGTTATCAGACCTTTGTCAGACGTATAATCTGGAAATATCTTTTCCCATTCTGAGGGCTGTCTGTTTGCTTTATTTCAGCAGTTCTCAACCTGTGAGTCATGACCCCAAGACCATCAGAAAACACATCCTGCATATCAGATACTTACATCATGATTCATAACAGTAGCAAAATTACAGTTATGAAGTAGCCACAAAAATAATTTTGTGGTTGGTGGTCACCACAACATGAGGAACTGTATTAAAGGGTTGTAGCATTAGGAAGGTTGAGAACCACTGCGTTATTTACTGAGCTCTTGGCTGCACAGAAGCTTTTTAGTTTGATCAGATCCCTGTAATATATTTTTGGTATTGCTTCAATTGCCTAGGGGGAGGGGTCTTCCTCATAAAAAAATTCTCCCAGGCTAATTTGCTCAAGTGTTTTCCCAGCACTACCTTCTAATATTTTTATATTTTAATGTCTTAAGTTTAGATCTTTTATCCAGTGAGAATCAATTTTTGCTAATGATGAGAGATGGAGGTCCAGCTTCATTCTTCTACAGGTTCCCAGCCAGTTTACCCAGCACCACTTTTTAAATAGGGAGTCTTGCTACAATTGAATGTTTTTGATAAGTTTTTGAAAGATCAAATGGCTGTAAGTGTTTGGGTTCATCTCTTTGTTTTCCATTATTTTCCATACATTTATCTCTCTATTTTTGTGCCAGCACCATGCTGTTTTGATCACTATAGATTTATAATATAGCCTGAAATCTGGTAACATGATACCTCCTGATTTGTTTTTATTTCTGAGTAGTGTATTTGCTATTGAAGGTTTTTTCCTGATTCCATATAAAATGAAGCACTATTTTTTCAAGCTCTTTAAAGTATGATGCTAGTGACTTAATAGGGATTGCATTAAATCTGTAGATTGCCTTGGGTAGTATAGACATTTTAACAAAGTTGATTTTTCCCAATCATGAGCATGGTCTATTCTTCCATTTGTTAACATCTTCAGCTATTTTTTTCCTCAGAGTTTCATAATTCTCTTTATAGAGATGTTTCATATCCTTTGTTAGATAAATTCCCAGATATTTTATCTTCTTTTGGCACTAATTTAAAAGGAATATTGTTCTTGAATATATTTTCAGCTGGCCTATTGTTAGCATATACAAAAGCTACTAATTTGTGAGTACTGGTCTTATATCCTGAAATGCTGCTCTATTCCTTGATCACTTCTAAGAGTGTGTTATTTGAGTCCCTGGGGTTTTCCAGATATAAAATTATATCATTGCAAAGAGTGAGAGTTTGAGCTCCTCTGTCTGCATTTGAATACCTTGCTCCCCTTCTCTTGCTTGATTTTGATGGCTAGAACTTCCATTACTAATTTGAATAACAGTGGAGACAATGGAAATCCTTGCCTAGTTCCAGATCTGAGTGGAATTGTTTTCAATTTTACTTTATTCAGTATGATATTGTCTGTGGGTTTATTGTATAAGGCCTCTATCAGCTACAGTCACTTCATATATGTAAAGGGAAATACTCAGCAAGAAGATATTTCAATTATTAACATTTATGCAACTTACCACAATGCTTCTCAGTTTATAAAGGAAACCCTACAGACATGAACAATTTGATATCTTCCAGCACTATAATAGTTGGAAGTTTTAACACCCCTTTGACCATTTTGGATAGATCTCTAAGAAAAAAAAATTAAACAAAGAAATATGCGACTTAAACTTGACCCTATAATAAATGGGCTTAACAGACATCTGTTAGGAATCAGAACATTTCATCTGAATAAAATTGAATATACATTCTTCTCTTCATCCCATGGATCATACTCCAAAATTGATTATATTAGGACACAAGTATAACCTTAGCAAATTTAAAAGAATAGAAAATTATTGCTTGAACCTTCTCGGACCATCACAGTACAAAAGTTGAATTCAACAGCAACAGGAATCTTCATACTCAAACAAAGGCATGGGAACTAAATAACCTTATGCTAAATGATAGCTGGGTCAAGGATTAGATTAAAAAGGAAATCACCACATTTTTGGAACAAAATGATACCAAAGACACAAATTATCAAAACCTGTGGGATATTTGCAAAGGCAGTCCTAAGAGGGAAATGTATAGCATTCGAAGCCTTCATCAAGAAAACAAAAAGAGAAGAAGTAAACAACTTAAAGGAACATCTCCAGCAACTGAAAAAGTAAGAATATTCCAATCCCAATCCCAGCAGAAGAAAGGAAATAACCAAAAATTAGGGCAGAATTAAATGAAATTAAAAACAAAAGAATCATTCAAAAGATCAACAAAACAAAAAGTTGGTTTTTTAAAAAGATCAATAAAAATAGATAAACCTATGGCTAATCTAACCATAAACAGAAAGATAAAATCTCTAATATGATCAATCAGAAATGATAAAGGACAAAGAATAACAGACACTTCAGAAATAAAAAAAAAATCCTCAATGATTACTATAAAAAACTCTATTGTCAATATGAAAATCTGGTGGAAATGGACCAATACCTAGATGCATGCCACCTTCCTAGACTCAGTGAGAAAGAATTAGAAATGCTGAATAGACTTATATCAAGCATTAAATAGCATCAACAACATGAAATCTCTCACAAAAGAAAAGTCTGGGACCAGATGGCTTCACATCAGAATTCTACCAAATCTTCAGAGAGAAAATAGTACCTATATAATATAACCTTTTCCAAAACATAGAAAAAGAAGGCTTACCCCAAAACACATTCTATGAAGCAAATATCACCCTGATCCCTAAACCAGGAAAGATCCAACAAAAAAAGAAAACTATAGACCAATATAATTAATGAATATTGATGCAAAAATAGTCAATAAGATCCTAGCAAACAGATTAAACAACACATCAAAACAATTATACACCACGATCAAGTCGGTTTTATCCCAGGGCTACAAGGCTGGTTCAACATCCATAAATCCATAAATATAACACATCACATTAAAAAAAAGACTGCATGATTCTCTCAATTGATACAGAAAAGTCTTGTGATAATATCCAGCACCCTTTCATGATCAGAACTCTCAAGAAAACAGGCCCTTCTCTTTTTAGAAGGGTCATTTCTGAAACTGAAACTAACATCTTATAGCCACCTAATCTTTAATAAACCAAACAAGAACATACACCAGAGGAAAGAGTCCCTACTCAATAAATGGTGCTGAGTGAACTGGATATCTACATGTAAAAGAATGAAACTGTACCTGCACCTTTCTCCATTCACAAAAATTGATTGAAGATAGATAAAAGACCTAAATTTAAGATACGAAACAACAAAATCCTCAAAGGAAGCACTGGAAAAACCCTTGAAGATATTGGCCTGGGATATTGGTCTTTAGGAAGAAGACTTCTGTGGCAACTGCAACAACAAAAATAAAGGAATGGGACTTAATTAGAATGAAAAGCTTCTGTACAGCTAAGGAGACAACATCCAAAGCAAATAGATAACATACACAATGTGAAAGGATATTTGCATATTTTTAAACAGACCAAAGCTTGATAGCTAGAATCTACACTGAACTCCAATTAATCGACATGAAATAAGCAAATAATCCCATATATCAATGAGTAAGAGATATGAGTAGAGACTTCTCTAAAGAAGACAGAGAAATGGCTAATAAACATAGGAAAAAATTCTCATCATGAAATGCAAATCAAAACCACCCTGATATATTATTTAACCACAGCAAAAATGGCTCACATTGCAAAATCTCAAAACTGCAGATGCTGGCATGGATGTGAAGAGAAGGGGTCCCTCTGCTGGAGGGACTACAAACTAATACAACCTTTTTGGAAGGAAGTGTGGAGAACCCTCAAAGAACTCAAACTAGACCTCCCATTTGATCCTGCAATCCCATTACTCTGCATCTACCTAGAAGGAAAAAATTCCTTTGCCATAAGGACACTTGCACTAGACTGTTTATTGCAGCTAAAATGCTAAATTCCCAATTGCCAAAATGTGGAAATAGCCTAAAGGCCCATCAATCCAGGAATGGATTAACAAGCTGTGGTATATATATACCATGAAATACTTTTCAGCCAGTAAAAGAAGATGGAGACTTTACATCTTTTGTATTAACCTGGATGGAAGTGAAATACATTATTCTTAGTAAAGCATCACAAAAATGGAGAAGCAAGAATTCTATGTAATGAATTCTGATATAAGGACAATTAATGACCTAGTACATGGTAGATTGGAGTAAGGAGATAGCAGACAGAGGGAAGGAAGTAGGAGGGGTGGGGTTCACAGTGTGTGATACGCTTTTGGGGGGTAGGACACAATTATAATTGGGACTTTACTTAACAAATGCAATCAATGTAACCTGGTTCTTTGTACTCTCAATGAATCCCTTACAATAAAAATGAAAAAGAAATGTTTTTTATTAGCTATTATTATAATCATTATAATTATTATTACTAATGGTCAGAATCTTCAATTCTGTCCCAGAAGAATTATCTCCTAAGTGTCAAACAGGCCTTTTATACCCAATAAGTTTCACAAACTAACTCCCCCTCATACACATGTATTTCAAACCTCAACTTGTAAAACCAGTATCAATCTGGTCTATCAGTCTAAAAACATAAGGGTAAATCATTTTGACTCCTTTCTCTCCATCTTCAGCCAATTAGGTATCAGCTATAAAATTCTACTGCAGAAATACTCCTAGACCTTCATCATTTCCCAGTCACTTCCCCTTCTAGTAAATACTCCATATTGCTATCAAGGTGTGGCAAAATGTGTGAGCTTTCTCTGGAGTGACTGTTTATGGTCAAATCCTACTTCTGAAATGTCTTAACAATAAGACATTAGGTAGATTTTTCCAGTCTCCTGTGTGTGTTTTCTGATCTCTTGAATGGGAATAATAATAGTGCTAGCTCATAGAGTTATTATGAGGTTTTATCAAGTTAACAATTGTGTACACCAGGACAATTGCAAGTTGTCCTGTTATGGCACAAAGCATTGTTTGTTTCTTTCATCACCACATGAGCTCTTCAATAGTTACCTAATCTTGTTTCTATCTGTATCCCTATCTTTTAGCAAAGTATCTTCTACATACTACCTAGTCATGTCCAGAAAATGAATGAATGATCATGGAAATGACAAAGCTTAGAACCATATCCAGAACTACAGCTGCCTAACTTCAAAAGCTGTAATAGCAACAATCAAGGAGCCTGAAAAATATTTCTTGTCCTTCTCCTATCACAAATGTTTTAGTTAAATGGCATAAGGAGGATGTTTGAAGATTAGGAATGTCCCAGCAGTTTCTGTTTAGTGTCCTCTCACCCAAAGAACAGCCAAATGAAATTGCCATTAGCTATGGTCAACATTTTAAATGTAGATAGGAGCACAATTATTGAGAAAGCGGTTGGGGAAGTATATACCGTTCTCTTTTAGATTTATTTTTTAAAAAAATATTTAACCAGGCAAAATTAAAAACTGAAGGAAATTAGGGTTCACAGAATGTTTTAAAGAAGGCTTAGTTTTTGTAAAAAAAAAAAAAAGGCATGGGGGGAACTTTATAAGCCTCTTGCTTTTCTCTAGAGTTGAAATCGCTGCTTTAAGCATCTAAGAGAGACCAAACAGCTGCACAGAAGCTGTCAGAGAGGGGAGTAGTAGAGAAATACATAAAGAGGGTTATCATATGCAATAAGTCCTAAGCCACTGAGGCATGAAATCATCCAGGCAGGAGAACATCAGGTAATAACTATTATACTGTTGGATTGGCTCTTCAAACTTTTGTACCAGGTAGCTAGACTTCCTGGTCTTTCTCCTAAGGGCAGGGGTACTTGACAAGGAAATAGAGAAGAAGGAAATAGAAAATATTATTGGATCCCATCCCCAGTGGGTTAATAATGTGTTATAAATGCAAGATATCACAATCATTTTCCAGAAGCGGTGACCATAGGAATTTGATAAAATAATGTAAATTTTGCCATGTTCCCAAGTTTATTTTGTACCCAATTGACATTTCCCGTAATTATTTGCTTGTTTTACAAAAGTTAACAATGCCTCTATGGAACAGGAACAAGCTAGTAAGATCACACCCCTGCCACAAGATGCAAACCAAACCAAACCATACAAAACAAAACCACACCATATCCCACTACCCTTTGGCCAACACTGAAAGGGAAAAAAAATATGCAGAGATGAAGTGAGAAGTTACATTGTTAAAGAAGGAAACAAAGCAGATCTTTAGAGCCCACAGCTAAAATGAAAGCAGAGAATTGGGAATCCTGACATACAAGCCAAAGAAGAAATCTAGTGCCTTAACTAATTTATGCCAAAAATCTAAATTTTTGAAATTTTTTGCATGATTTTTTGACAAGCTCCCAGAATACCAGTATCTGCAGCAGTGACTAACTCTGTGTACAACATGATAACATCTACCCTCAGGAGGCAGATGTGTGTGAAAAATCAGAACTTGGCAATGACCTTGAACAGTAGGATAGAAATAAATTTCACATCACAATCATTCCACTAATGAAATGTGAGTTATAAATGAGTTAATAGGACAGATCATTTGGACAAAACAAATGGTAATGTCTAATATGTACCTACATAGCGTTACAGAAAGGAAAGCTCTCATATCATCCCTGCTTAAATATGGGTAATGAATTTGGAGGCATACAGTTTAGAAGTGTTGGAATCAAACCTGAAATTTTTGTCCTCTGACTCAAATTACAATGATCTCTCACTACTTTCTAATGCCTCACATCTGATGAGTACTTTCTTTCTGAAAAACTGTCTACTAAAAGCACAAATTTAAGGACAAAACCAATTACTTAACTTCTTAAATATCATTTTCCTTCAGCCTCTGACCTATCAGAAATGCTAGAATTAAATGGCTATAAGTGTTTCAGGGTTGTAAGATTATAGGTACTTTAAAAAAACTGTTGTCTGTACACGTTTACCCCTATGATATTCTCAATTAAAAAAAAAAAGTTGACTGGTCACAGGGGCTCACTCCTGTAATCCTAGCACTTGGGAGACCAAGGAGGGTGGATTGCCTGAGTTCACAGGTTTGAGACCAGCCTGATCCACAGGAAGACCTCATTTCCAAAAATAGCCGAGCATTGTGGCAGGCTCCTATATTCCCAGCTACTTGGTAGGCTGAGGTAAGAGAATCACTTAAGCACAAGAATTTGAGGTTGCTATGAGCTATGACACCACAGCACTCTATGGAGAGTGACAAAGTGAGACTTTGTCTCAAAAAAATAAAACAAACAAACTGTTGTCTGTGTTTTTATTGTTATAAAAGAATAATTAAAGAAGGACTAGAGTATACATATATTTGCAGACAATTTTATTGTATACCTTCCAGGGAAATAAAAAGTAGTGTTGGGACAGTTTTATTGTATATCTTCCAGGGAAATAAAAAGTAGTGTTGGGATGGGGCTTTCAGAAAACCTTTAGGATTAAAGTTACACTGCAGTATGATAATTAATAGCCAACACTCACTGAGTGTATGTACTTACAATACATCAGTACTATTCTGTTGGAAGAATATATATATATATATATATTCAAATTGTAACTTCTATGTATACTGGCAACAAATGATGAATACAAGTCAAGTTGAGCACATTATGTATTTGCAGAAGTCAAACGTGATTTGAATGTCACAAATTTAATAGTTTTTTTCCTTTATTAAAATGTGTATGCATTTGGCACCTTCTTTGTGTATGTGTGTGTGTGTGCACACTCATTTATCCCCCTCATAATACTAATACAGGCACTATTATTTCCTCATTTTAAAAATGAAGAAACTGAGGCATGGAGAGATTAAAGTAGCTTAAACCCAAATCACCCAGTACATACAAGAGAGAACTGAACCTCATCAATCTGGAGCTACAATGCAGTTACAATGCTTCTGGACCTGGGTGCCAGTGGTACTCCCCAACTTTTCCTTGAAGCAGATCTTATAACAGGGTAAATGGCTGTCAAAAGCAAACTACCTAATAAAAAGAGAATGCAGATCCTCCAATTTCTCTTTTTTCCTCCCAATAGGCTCACACCTATCATCATAGGCACCAATGGAAAATCTAATCTCAAAGAACTCCCACTTGTAGTATTTCATCAGGTAAATGTGCCCATAGCACAGTGGTTACAGCACCAGCCAAATGCCCTGAGGCTGGCGGACTCAAGCCCAGCCCCGGACAGCTAAACAACAATGACAATTGCAACAAGAAAATAGCCGGGTGTTGTCAAGGGTGCCTGTAGTTCCAGCTAATTGGGAGCCTGAGGCAAGAGAATCACTTAAGCCCAAGAGTTTGAGGTTGTTGTGAGCTGTGATGCCACAGCACTCTACTAAGAGCAAAATAGTAAGACTCTATCTCAAAAAAAAAAAAAATGCTAAAAGGTGTTTGAGGTACCTTGTCCAAATTATAGGAACAACCACCTTAAGAAGTACTCAGAAGAGCTCTAAAACAGGAAACCCTTGTAGTATGCCTTCTCAGCTTACTGGAATGAGATAAAAGTGAGTGGTAAATGGGATGCTAAAAAGAATAGGAATGTAAGAGGAGAGAACATATTGGGCGGCACATGTGGCTCAGTGAGTAGGGCGCTGGCACCATATACCAAAGGTGGCAGGTTTGAACCCGGCCCTGGCCAAACTACAACAAAAAATAGCCTAGCTTTGTGGCAGGTACCTGTAGTCCCAGTTCGTAGGGAGGCTGAGGCAAGAGAATCGCCTAAGTTCAAGAGCTGGAGGCTGCTGTGAGCTGTGATGCCACAGCACTCTATGGAGGGTGACAAAGTCAGGCTCTGTCTCTAAAAAAAAAAAAAAAAAGAGGAGAGCACATACTATCACAAAAAGAAATGAAGGGTAATAGCACATACCATGTATGAACGACAGTGACAAAAAGACTGAAATTGAGTATTAAAATAATATTATAACAACCAGCTAAGCTAGAGGTAGTGTGAAGTAATAAAAGAATGAAGTGACTGGACACACCAAAGAAGATCTTCATGATTTTGAGCAAGTCATTTGACCTTTCTATTTCTTAGTTTTCTCATTAGTCTAGCTCTGTAAAATTTCTTTACAAGATGTAAATATAAAATCCCCGTATAAGTTATTAGGGTTCCTTTTGTCAGAAAATCAAAAAAGCACACAAAATTAAATACAGTCACATTTTTAAGATCCAAAACATTTACAGGAACAAAATTTATCTTCTGACATATGTATTTCCATATCCCCATGAATTCATGTTCTACAATATCACGTACATAGCCTCTAGGACTTTCAGTTACTGTTCTCACGTTAAGTGCCATTCTCTTTTCCAAAAAAAAAAAAAAAAATGTATATATATGCATGAACAAAAAATCATCTTGGAATGTGCCAGAGTTTAAAATCCTTAATTCTAGAAAACGTGAAAGCTAAGGGGAATTATGATAAAAGTCTAAAACTAGTAATACAAGAGGAGTTGAGGTTCAACAAACTCCAGGCCTAAGTTTTAGTTCCAGTTTAATCACCAAATTTTGGGGTGGCCTTGGACAAGTTTGCCACTGTTGCTCAGTGTAGAAAGTAGAAATAACTCCTCAGTTACCTCAGAACACCCTTGTGAGAACCAATTGAAAGAACAGATTTAAAAGTATTATGGAAATAGCCTGAGATGTCTAAAACTAGTGCCCTTGTCCTGAGTCCCCATGAACAGGTACACTCATGTTTAAACAATAATTCGTATTACATGCAAGAAACTAATAAAAGTTATATTAAGAATTCTATAGTTAAAGAAGTCAATGTCAAACAATAGGAAAATCACTTAACTAGGGTCAAAGTGACCTGGATTCTAGGACAGGCTCATTGTTATCTAGCAGTATCATTTTTAGTAAATTACTTAGGCCCTTTGAGTTCCCCTCTAGTCTATGACTTTCTACGACACATGTTCTATGATAAGAGCATAGATATAAAATTCATAATAATTATCTCAAATTTCTGCATAAACGATGAGATTGATATCAACAAAGGCAATTAATTTCTTCAAAAAACCATTAGGTAAACTTAAGTCTCACTCTCACAGCATTTAAGAAAATATTACAGATAAGTTTTAAATGCATACAAAAGTAAAGATGATCCACTCCTGTGCCTATTTTCAGCTTTAGTGATTTTCAGCTAATGGTAAATCTTGTTTTATCTGTATCCCAACTGACTCACCCTATTTCAATATGTAATTTTAGTTAAATCCCATATATCATATCATTTCATTTCAATGACATTTATAATGCAAAATATTTAATATTCATAATCATCCTATTATTGTAGGCACTGCTGTTGACCTCATTATACACAGGAAGAAATATGGGCCAGTGAGATTAAGTAATCCCAAAGTCACACAAACTGGTAAATTACTCAATTGGGATTTAAATCCAGGAATGATGTCTAATACCAAAGCTCTTTTCCTCTCTTAAAATACTTGTTACTACCCAGCATTTTGGAATAGTTTCCTAAAGTTGAAAGCAATAATGATGGAGGTGTTTTTACACTTTGACAATAAGCTCTACAACTGAACATTTGCAAAGAGTATTAAAGGATTTCTGTCACTATGGCATTAACCATAAGACAAAACCTCTAGGAATCACAATTCCAGGTGGCACTAAGGCAGCAGTTTAAAAAAAAGTGGGGGGGAAGGGTGGCACCTGTGGCTCAGAGAGAAAGGTACCGGCCCCATATACCAAAGGTGGTGGCTTCAAACCCAACCCCGACCAAACTGCAACAACAACAAAAAAAAGCCAGGCATTGTGACAGGCTCCTGTAGTCCCAGCTACTAGGGAGTCTGAGGCAAGAGAATCACCTAAGCCCAAGAGCTGGAGGTTGCTGTGAGCTGTGATGCCATTGCACTCTACCGAGGGTGACAAAGTAAGACTCTGTCTCTAAAAAAATAAAAATAAAAATAAAAATAAAAAATCACAGCAGAAAAACTCATTATTCTGCAACATCATGAAAATTTCTCCTCATTAGTATAGTGGTGAGTAAAAACAAAAAATTCATGTGATCCTCTTTATCATTTTATACCATTATTTTATACAACAGTCTCATCCAACAAATTAAATATGGTGTCACTGAACCAACCAAGAAGAATTTGTAACAATACAATGGTTCTCATCCACCTTTAGTGTAACAGGTGCTTAGGGGCATAGACTTTTTTTTTTTTTGTAAACTCTGTCTCAATTTATCGCCATAGAGTGTTGTGGTGTCACACAGCTCACAGCAACTTCCAACTCCTGGGCTTAGGTAATTCTCTTGCCTCAGCCTCCTGAGTAGCTGGGACTACAGGTGCCTGCCACAACGCCCGGCTATTTTTCTGTTTTGCTGTTCGGCCGAGGCCGGGTTTGAACCTGTCACCTTCTGTATATGGGGCCGGCGCCCTACTCGATGAGCCACAGGTACCGCCCCAGGGGCATAGACTTTGTCTCTTAAATTAACCTTTCCACTCACTGTCTGAGCTACATGGCTCAGAAGTATGATGTCAAAAAGTCTCAAGAAGCCCCAGAAGAGTCTTGGGCCATCTCAGTTCATAGACTCCCAGAAGGTCAGATTAATGCACTGACCAATTCAACACTACACATCTATTCTAGGATCTAGCTACCACCAAAAAAAAAAAAAAAAAAGGGAGAAAGTGCACTACTATTTCTTTACTGCCAATGATTGTAAATATTTATCAGAATTTTACAAACTAAAATTGAATGTATTCACAGACAGCCCATCCTCTCACATTGTTTTTTTTTTTTTTTTTGAGACAGAGCCTCAAGCTGTCATCCTGGATAGAGTGCTGTGGCATCACAGCTCACAGCAACCTCCAACTCTTGGGCTCAAGCGAATGTCCTGCCTCCGCTTCCGAAGTAGCTGGGATTACAGGTGCCTGCCACAATGCCCGGCCATTTTTGTTTTGGTTGCAGCTGCCATTGTTGTTTGGCAGGCCCGGGCTGGATTCGAACCCGCCAGCTCAGGTGCACATGGCTGGCGCCTTAGCCCTTCGAGCCACAGGCGCTGAGCCAAATCCTCTCACATTCTAATTGAGGATGAAAAATAGATCTTTAAAAACACAGAAAGAAACAAGTTGAGATAATTTTCTTTAAATAATTAAAGTTAAATATATATTCAGCATTATGAAGACCTTTCCGAGGATACTGTAACTTATTTGTGAATTCATATGTCAAAGAAAATGAGAAATAGAAGACAAATGCAGAAAAAATAAAAAGAAACTCTATAGAAATAAAGGATATTTTTGTTGTTGTTGTTGAGACAGAGTCTTACTATGTCACCCTTGGTAGAGTGCCATGGTATCACAGCTCAGAGCAACCTCAAACTCTTGGACTTATGTGATTCTCTTGCCTCAGCCTCCCAAGTAGCTGGGACTACAGGCACCCACCAGTGGCTATTTTTGGGGTGTAGTTGTCATTGTTGTTTGGTAGCCCTGGGCTGGGTTTAAACCTGCCAGCCCTGGTGTATGTAGCTGGCACCCTAGCCACTGAGCTACAGGTGCCAAGCCAAGGACCATTTTTTTTTAATGGAGCTAGCTTAAAAAATATAGATGGTTACATTTGGCAAAAAGTGGGCAGGAGAAAAGAAAACTGGCCTGATAATTGTCTTCAAAGACGTAAAGTAGTTTTTTGGAGAAAGCAGAACTGCTATATTACTAATTGCAGATCATGATCAACTTAAAGAGGAATTTTCTGATGATAATCAAGTATAATCAAGTATTTACAAAGGACCTTCTAAACAGCAAGCCCTATATAGACTCTATGTATATGTTTAGAGTGCACAGGAATGGCATAGATAATTATGGATAGGATAAAACAAAGTTCTTGGTGTCAGGTCTCTACCCTCAGTGAATTTGCAGGCTAGGTCAGACAGAAAAAACTGGCAGCCCACTATAGATGTTAGCCCGTTGATGTTAGAAATTAATATAAAATTATCTAACAACATTTCAAAAGCAGGATATTTCATATATATATCTTTTAAGACAGAGTCTCACTTTGTTGTCCCAGGCTAGATTGTTATGGCATCAGCCTAGTTCACAGAAACCTCAAACTCCTGATCTTCCAGCTTCAGCTTCCTAAGTAGCTAGGACTGTAAGTGTCCACCACAACACTGAGCTATTTTTTTCTATTCTTATTAGAGACAGGATCTCACTTATGCTCAGGCTGGTCTCCAACCCCTCTGCCCAAGGGATCATCCTACATTGGCCTCGCAGAGTACTAGGATTGTAGATGTGAGCCACTGCGCCCAAACGATTTCATATACCTTAAAAAAAATTCTATTTATTTGGGCAGTGCCTGTGGCTCAGTGGGTAGGGCACCAGCCCCATATACCGAGGGTTCAAAATGGGCCCCCAGCCAAACTGCAACAAAAAAATAGCCGGGCATTGTGGCAAGCCCTTGTAGTCCCAGGAGGCTGAGGCAAGAGAATCACCTAAGTCCAGGAATTAGAAGTCGCTGTGAGCTGTGACGCTACAGCACTCTACCAAGGATGACAAAGTGAAACTCTGTCTCAAAAAAAAAAATTCTATTTATTGCTTTTCTGAAAAATTTGGGAGATCTTATATCACAAACTTTACATCAGCACAAGAGGGAAATTAGGTGGAGACGATCAGTGGCTGCCCCCTTTAGACAGGATATACTTCTCTCATTTTACTGGGCCCTGGAAAGATTTGAGATCTCAGGTTTATGTGGTAAAAACAAAACTATTCATCAAACAATAGCAACAAAACATTATAAAGATAATAGTTGCTGCAGTGCTGAATTATGATTTGAGGCCATGAGCACTAATTAGAAAATGAAGAGATTATCCAGAGTAGAACAGTCAGAAAAAAAAATCAAACTAAAATAGTTTGTTGTGTGGTGGGCCTTAGAAAACTAGAATCAGTCAAGAAAAAGCAGAAGTAAATCCAGCTGAGAGGAGAAATAGACTACATACTCTGTGAAGGCAAGGGTTCTACCTAAATCGTTTATCACTGTAACTACAGCATCTAGCATATAGGCACCTAGTAAATAATTGTGGAGTGAAGGAGAGTAGCATAATTTAAAAAATGTTTTTAGGCCAGGCACAGTGGCTCACACTGTAATCCCTGCACTCTGGGAGGTCAAAACAGATGGATCACCTGAGCTTACAAGTTTGAGACCAGCCTCAGCTAGAGTGAGACTCGCCTCTAAAAAGTAGCCAGGCATTGTGGCAGGCACCTGTAATCCCAGCTACTTGGTAGCCTGAGGCAAGAGAATCACTTGAGTCCAGGAGTCTGAAGTTGCTGTGAGCTATGATGCCATGGCTCAAGTATTCCCAAGTAGGTGGGAATACAGGAGTGTGCCACCACACCCTGCTAATTTTTCCAATATTTTTAGAGAGTAAGGTCTCACTCTTGCTCAGGCTGGTATCAAACTCTTTGTCACTCTATAGGGGTTGACAAAGTGAGAATGCCTCAAAAAAATGTATTTTTAAGGAAGATATCTTTGCAGTAAGTCCTCAGAGTAGAGAGGGCAGAAAGAATTAAAGTAGAACTGAAGGTATTGTAATATTCTGTGTATTGTGGTAAGAGCTTACATAGGTACCACAGTTTCAATATCTAGAGAAGCTAGATAGGTTAAAGCCATCTAGACCAGATGAGGGAGATAGTGAATGAAGAATACAAGTCCTGTCTAAAATGGAAGGAAGGAGTGATTCATCAACTCTAGGTAATTATTGCCAAGAGGGAATGATGGTTTGGTATTTTTTTTTTTTTTTGATACATGGTCTCAAAAGACACTGATAACAGATACAAAGCTGGGGAAACAATAGTCTTTGGTATTAAGTAGATGAGGAAGCTGAGGAAAAGGGGAAAGTTTAATGCTAACCTTTTGAGCATGGGATATGAGAACCACACCAACTACATTTTCCCACTGCTTAAAATGTTTTCATGACTTCTTCTAAGTTCTGACAAAATTCATGTATTTATTCTTTAGTGCAACCTTAGAGGTAATTTCTGTTATGGTCCATAATTCACAGAAGAGAAAACTAAATAAGCCCATCACTACTATGAGACTGGCAAGTTGCAGAACCAGGGAAGTGAAAATAAGAAGTCTTGAACAAGGGATGGGTGAAGAGCCTAGAGGTGATGATTGGTTTTAGTTAAGCAATGGTGATTTTGAGGTTACAACAAAATGTTAAAATGCTAGTGAAATGAAATTTCTGGACTGGGCTCTAGTGTTAGTTATTTGCTACTTAATAATCCTAAAACTTAGTTTGCTTGTATCATATCTATTTTGTCTAAGTATTCAGATAACATCTTTTAGTATATTATTCAAAGCATCTCACATGTTCCAAACATTTAAATTCAGCTTCTATCCTACTAATCTATATTCCTCCTCTCTATATACCCAGCAAAATTTAAACAAATTATTAAAAATGATAACATGGGGGCTGGGCATGGTAGCTCATACCTGTAATCCCAGAACTCTGGGAATCTGAGGTGGAAGTATATCCTGAGCTCACCAGTTGGAGTCCAGCCTGAGCTAGAGCAAGACTTCTCCTCTAAAAATAGCCGGGTGTGGTGGTGAGCACCTGTATTCCCAGCTACTTGGGGAGGTTGAAGCCAGAGAATCACTTGAGCCCAGGAGTCAGACATTGCTATGAGCTATGACGCCTTGGCACTCTACTGGGGGTGACAAAGTAAGACTTTGACTCAAAAATAAATGAATGAATAAATAATTAAATAAGATGATGAGACCTTACACTTAAGAAATATATATGAGCTGGCTTTATGCCTATAGCTCAGCGGCTAGGGCACCAGCCACATACACCAGGGCTGGTGGGTTCGAATCCAGCTAAGGCCTGCCAAATAACAATGACAACTACAACCAAAAAATAGACAGGTGTTGTGGTGGGCACCTGTAATCCCAGCTACTTGGGAGGCCGAGGCAAGAGAATAGCTTAAGCCCAAGAGTTTGAGGTTGCTGTGAGCTGTGACACCACAGCACTCTTCCAAGGGTGACATAGTGAGACTCTGTCTCAAAAAAAAAGAAAAAAGAAAAGAAAGAAAAAAGAAATACATATAAGCTATTTGGCACTGGGTCCAATGCTTTAGTTACATTATTTGTAATCTTACAAATTACCATATAATTTCAGAGATGAGGAAAATTAGGTTAGATGATGATGGTAAGATGGGGATAATAAATAGATCAGAAATTTGACTTCTCGGTATAAATCTTAAATAAAAAACATTAGCACATAAAAGTCAGAATGAAAGCCCAACGTGGTCTCACATTGTCTTTGAGTAAACAAATGGTCCCAATACTACACTGTTTTTCATTCCTATTCTATTTAGTAATGAGATGGCAACTGTACTAGATGATTGGGTTATTCATCCCAAACAAGTTTTCTTTCATTCACAAAACATGGCAATTTAGAGCCAGATCTTAGAAGATTATTTACAAAACATGTACCAAATATTTACATGGGACAGGTAAATAGTTAAGTACTTTGAGAACTGTGTCCTCAAGCACCTCTGAGTCTGAAAAAAAAAGATAATAGCTTAAATATGAATACAAATAACTATAATGCAGGACAGAGAGTAATCAGAGGTTTCAAAAACTGAAAGAAATATGGTCTGGGAACTCAGGGATCAGGGAAGGCTTCACAGAAATGACAGTTTAATTGGGATTAATTGTGGGGGCAATACTGCAAATACTGTTTTCAGGGAAAAAATCATAAAAAAACAAGAACAATTAGGCAGTTGTTATAAGGCAGTTCATTTATGATTAAATATCAAGGAGCAGAACAGACAAGAATGGATATTAAGGAAGTAGGAAAGATTTTGCTGTGGGAGCCAGAAAATAAAGTAGAAATTAAAGAAAGACAAGTTTAGATGGGAGGGAGATAGACAAAACATTTAAGATGAAAGGAATGGAAAATAAGTTATTAAAAAGTTTTGTCAGGCTCAGCCTCTGTAGCTCAATGAGTTGGGGGCTGGCCACATACATCAAGCCGGGTTCAAGTCCGGCCCAGGGCTGCTAAACAACAAGGACAACTGCAACCAAAAAAATAGCTGGGCATTGTGGCAGGCACCTGTAATCCCAGCTACTTGGGAGGCCGAGGCAAGAGAATAGCTTAAGCCCAAGAGTTTGAGGTTGCTGTGAACTGTGATGCCCCAGCACTATACCAAGGGTGACAAAGTTTTCTCAGTGCCTGCCACCAAGTATGTTAACATATATTTGATAAACAAATTATGTATCAAAAGACAATCTTCTCTTCACTCAGCAATTTAAGCAGGTCATAAAATACAACTGACAGAGCAAGAGTATATATATAAATGTATCAAATAATGATAATGCTCTTGCCAGAATAAGAAAGAATGAATGCCCCTGCCCTAACCAGACACAGTTAATTTAGAAAGAACAAGGAGGACTGGATTAAGCTTTATAACTTGGTAATTGTAATTCAACTAGCTGAGCCAATAAGAACTCAATTTCAGAAATACATACACTAAAACAATGAGAGTGGTGGTGGTGACCTTATTTAGGGTTTTTTCCATTTCTTTTTTCTAATCTTGGAAACCTAAACAAGAGGGATCAATAGCTCCACAAATTTCTGAAAGAAGAGCCATTAACTGACTTGGGCTTGAGGGTGGATTAAATAGATGCACTTCTCACTTTTATTTTTGAGGTTATATTTCTACTGTTCCCCTGTTTTCTGCTTGTCTACCCTCCAAGATTACCTAAACACAAGGTTGCCAGCCCATTCTCTGTGTTCCCAACAGTCACCAAAGATTAACAACTTTCTATGTCTTCAGGATGAGGTCATTTATGAGTCACTGTTTTTTTTTTTATTATTTGGGATTCAAATAATTAAATTACACTGATTACATTTGTTAGATAAAGTCCCTTTTATAATTGTGTTCTGCCCCCAAGAGGTGTACCATACACTGTGAAGTCCCATGCCCTTTCCTCCTCCCCTATCCCTAATCCCTCATTCCTCTATGCCTCCTTTTATTAGCTCATCTACTGTCTTCATATTAGAATAGAGTACACTGTATTCTTGCTTCTCCATTCTTTATTAAGAAGAATGTGTTCCACCTCCATCCAGGTTAATATAAAAGATGTAAGGTCTCCATCTTTTTTAGTGCCTGAATAGTATTCCATGGTATGCTATACTACAGCTTGTTAATCCATTCCAGGGTTGGTGGGAATTTAGGCTGTTTCCACATTTTGGCAATTGTAAACTGAGCTGCAATAAACAGTCTAGCACAGATGTCCTTAAGATAAAAAGATTTTTTTTTTCTTCTGGGTAGTTGCTTAGTAATGGAATTGCAGGATCAAATGGGTGGTCTAAAAAGACTTCCAGGCAATTGCAACAACAACAAAAATAAACAAATGAGACTTAATTAACTGAAAATCTTACAGCTAAGGAAACAACAACTGAAGCAAACAGACAACTTTCAGAATGGGAAAAGATATTTACATATTATGAATGAGACAAAAACTTGATAACTAGGACCTACAGAGAACTCAAATTAATCAACTAAAATGACCAAACAATCCCATATATCACTGGGCAAGAGACATGAATAGAACCTTCTCTAAAGAAGACAGAAAATGGCTAACAAACATGAAAAAATGCTCATTGTTCCTAATCATCAGAGAAATGCAAATTAAAACTACCCTGAGATATTACCTAATCCCAGTAAGAATGGCCCTCATCACAATGTTTCAAAGCTGTAGATGCTGGTGTGGATGTGGAGAAAAGGAAATACTTTACACTGCCGGTGGGACTGCAAAGTAATGCAATCTTTTTTGAAGGAAGTATGGAGAATCCTCAGAAAGTCACTGGTTTTTGTTGTCCAAAAGTCATTTTGGTTATATCATCCTGGTTAAGTTGCCCAAAGAATGAAAGGAAAGGCAAGCTTGTGGTGGCCGTTCCTTTTAGAAGTAATAAAGTCCCCTGGGAACAATGTTGAACCAAAAACAAATAAAAACCTGGGTTTTAGCCTTAACCTTTGGGCAAGCTAATTCAGTCTTCCCAGTTCTTCCCTTACTGGATCTGGAAGGTGTTTGAAAGACAGTAAGGCAGTATTTTTTTTTTCTTGAGACAGAATCTCACTTTGTCACCCTCAGTAGAGTGCCATGGCATTACAGCTCACAACAACCTCAAACTCTTAGGCTTAAGTGATTTTCTTGTCTCAGCCTCCCAAGTAGCTGGGACTGCAGGTGTCCCCAACAATGCCTGGCTATTTTTTAGAGACGGGGTCTTGCTCTTGCTCAGGCTGGTCTTGAACTCCTGAGCTGAAGAAATACACCCGCCTTGGCCTCCCAGGTGCTGGATTACAAGCGTGAGCCACAGTGCCAGGCCCTGTAAGGCAGTATGTTTATCAGCAATGCTCCAGAGAAAAAGTCCCCATCTGAGTAGGAAAAGGAAGGAAAACTGAGATACAAGTGGCAGCTTCTGTCACATACAGTATGGTTTTTAATCTACTCTCAAATCTTTTGAGATAGAATTATTAATATGCATGCTATAGGTAAGAAAAGCAAAACCCAGTGTCATGCAACCAGTAAGTGATGTTACTAGGGTTTCCAAGCAAGTCTTTCTGTTACCCCCAAACCATCACAGTCTCCATCAGATTAAACTCCTAATTTAAAGATCATTCCTTTTGCCCAGTAATTGTCACACTGGGCAACAGACATGTGCTTAATAACTGCTTTTCTTCACAATGAAGACAATACCAGAGAAATAAGACATTATCCCTATAGCCATCCGTCTGGAGATGATTTATGCTTCCCCAATTCATAGGGTTACAAAAAAATAAGCATTGAAAGTTCTGCCTGAGCAAATGAATTCACTCCAGCAGTTACAGAATTTTGGCCCAGTCTTTTACCTACACACACAGAAGAACCTACTTCTTAAAGGGCCAGGGCAGGGTCTAAGCTCAAGGTTCCGCCTCCTACCAAACTCAGCCACTCCTTAAAGAGGGGGCACGCCCAAAGCAGCCCCTCCCCCGGCGGCTGCTTTCAGAGCCTCTAGGACCTGAATCCCCTGTCCCCTCTTCCCTTTTTTAAGAAGCTTCTCTACATACCCGCTACTGTTTTAGGGTGTTATCTGTGATCTTTGGCCTTCTGAATCCTGTTCTCTCCGGCGGTGACTTTGGCTGTGTGGGGTTAAGTGAAAGACAAACCTTGCTGCTTGAGGATTCCAAGCGCCAAGCCAGGGCAGACTAAGCTAAACAAATTGATCCATTCTTGCTCCTTTCACTTTTGCCACAAAGATTCCTCAAAGTATCCCCTCCCCTTCTTAGCCCCGCTTTGCCCAACCCCTTTAGGAAAGTCATTTTACCTTGAGTTTCTCTTGATTCCACATAGCGTTCTTATCCTCCCACTCCCAACCACTGTTAAAATCTAAAGAGAAGTGTGATGCGTAGCAGGGAACAGGAACGTCCGGGAGAGGGATAGAATCTAGACGGAAGAGACAGGTGTGGGTGGGTTCTAATCCCGGAGTCACTTACCGCCCATGTCACTAGCTGAGGACTCCTGAAGTGTCTAGAGCTCATGCCGCTGTCCTCCAGGAGGCTCATACTCCCGACCCAGTGTGGCAGCATGCCAGGCGACACTCTCTCACATTTTCCTTCTTGTCCCCCACAGCCCCCTTTTCTCCTGGCTAGAAAATGGAAAGGAGGATGCGGGATGGGGGGGTTCAGACCCAGCTGGGCCACCCTCAGAACAAGGGAAACAAAAACTCTCAAACGTCCAACGCAAAAATCAGGAGCCGGTAGAGAACACTCCTAAAAAGAATCCTCCCCTTCCCCGCAGCCTTTCCTCAGCTAAAAATAAAGTAGGTTCACTGGGCCGAAGTGGCCAAGGCTTAAGATCCTCCGTTTTCCTTTTACCTCCACCAAGTTAGTTGCAGCCAAGCCCACTCACATCCTTTGAAACTCCACACACTCTTCAAAAGGAGAGGGCCTTACATGGAGGTTGAGAATACCAATCCAAATCCCAAAGCACCACTTGAACACAAAGTTGAAGCCGAGAAGGAATCCTTCAAGATGGGAACCCACCAGGATATATAACAAGAGGATCCCTTCACCGCCGCTGTT
Organism: Arctocebus calabarensis; assembly: GCA_963573935.1. Taxonomy (NCBI): domain Eukaryota; kingdom Metazoa; phylum Chordata; class Mammalia; order Primates; family Lorisidae; genus Arctocebus; species Arctocebus calabarensis. The sequence continues at coordinate 14,891 of CAUYON010152424.1, read as the reverse complement.
GCAACTGCACACCCCAGCGCCTTCCTAAAAAGAAAGAAGGGAGGAGAAAATGCTGATGATTGGTAAAAACATAGAACAGCAGCCCAGGCTTGGGGCTTCAGCGAAAAATGACAGCAACTCGTGCAGGTCCTCTCGGGCAGAGGGGGCATGTTTCTTGTCAGTACCTAGCTGCCCCACTGGGGACCTTGCTCCACACGCGGGTCAGAACCTAAAGTGCTCTCTGGGCAACCTGAGCAAGTGGAGTGACTCCGCCTTTCTCCGGCCCGGCTGGGCCCAGAGGAGAGGTGTGACTATTGCGAGGACTCCATCTAGGGTGGAGCTCCATAAAAAGGATGGGCAGCCGCTGGAGGATTGTGCAAAGTGGGAGTAGTTGGAGAAGGGTGGAGCTGAGAAGGCGGAGGGAGGAGGGAGAAGAGAGGAGTGGGGCGGGGCCCTGAGCTGAGAGTGTGGCCTCACCCCTGGCTGCTGCCTCCCTCAGTCTCCAGCTGCAGCAGCAGGCACAACTTGATTCAATTTCAATTTCTGATCTATTGAAAAAGCGGCTGTGAGCACACTGCTTGTTCACGAATTTACTCCGGTTATGCTAACTCTCCAGGGGAGAGCGAAATGGTTGTGGAGATTGGGGTTGGGAAATGTCTAGGAAGAAAGGGACGAGAAAAAGAGGAAAGCAAAAAAGCTGGCAACTAGAAATCATATTTGCCCTCCTAGCTCTTTATTGTAACAATATAATCAGATCACAGTGTCTTCTCAGAGAGGAAGCTAAAAGGAAATGAGATTGGTGCTGGGTGCATTTTCTAGTGAGAGATAAAGGAAGAAGGTGAAGGTGAAGGAGTGGATGGAGAAGGAGGTATTGAAGACAAATTGCTGAAAATACAGTTCAGCCCAGCAAGGAGACTTAAGAAAGGCTTTCTCAGTCTCCCACATACCAGACCTCTAAGAATAGAGTGCTTCTGAGGCAGGCATTGGTGAAGATCCCTGTAGAGATGAATCCATAGAATAGGAGCAATATTTCCAAGGATTTTTTTGCCTTTGCCTGAAAAAATCCCTCTCTAATTCATTTTAATGGGAGTCCAGGAAGTCATAAACCACCACAGCCCCTTTTCAGTGCCTCTTCTCTACCATAATTCTTTTAAACAAGAGGAAAGAGAGGAGAGACAAGAAACAAAGCAGAGGGAGGGAGCAGCAAGACAAAAGAAATTATAATAGCTGTTATGTATATAACACCTAATATGGATAAGTCACTAGGCCAAGTGCTTTTACATTCATCCCTTTTCCATTTATTTCTGGTAACAAATCTAAAAAGTAGGTATTGTTATACTCTCTGTGCTCTTTTTGTATAAATAAGGAAATTGAAAGTCTCATTGTACCATACCTCTTTACCACCACCTGCATGACTGCCCAGCTTACAAGATAATATACATATTAATGTGGAACCATATAGACAAGGGTGCAACTCTCTACACACTCTTTATTTTTATTTATTTATTTATTTATTTATTTATTTATTTATTTATTTATTTATTTATTTTGACACTGAGTCTCACAATGTCACCCTCGGTAGAGTGCCATGGCGTCACACCTCACAGCAACCTATAACTCTTGGGCTTAAGCAATTCTCTGGCCTCAGCCTCCTGAGTAGCTAGGACTACAGGTGCCCACCAAAATACCCAGCTATTTTTTGGTTGCAGTTGTCCTTATTGTTTAGCCGGTCCCAGCTGGGCTGGAACCCACCAACTTTGATGTTTGTGGCCAACACCCTACTCACTGAGCTATGGGCGCCAAGCCTCTACATACCCTTTAAAAGAAGAAAAAGAATCACTTTATACCTTGGAGTCTTATTTTGTCAGTGTACACAATTTGGGGGATATTACTCAACATAGGATTCTCAGCATTCTAACTAAGACTGTTATCAGCAACACTGCAAAGTTTTCTCTTAGATTCAAGGAAGTAAAGAACATTGAACTGTTTACATCAAGAATGAGTGCATGTTTGTAATTTGCAGATGGAGATGAGTAGATAACTGAAATAAAATTTTGAAAAGAGTGACCACTAGAATTCCTTGTCTAAACTGTATGTGTCTTAAGGTCATCAGTTCCTTGTCCAATTCTTGAGAGGAACAACCTCTCAAGAAAGATGTGCAGATAGCTAAACAGTTTATATTTTATTAAAATTCCTTCTCATTAAGTAATTCATTTTAAGCCCCAGTTTTTTGTTTATTTTTTAAATAATGCCTGAAATTTATTTGTGGGGAAACTTTGACCTTGTATGGCAAATTTAATTTTTGGAAAACATGAAATAAATTATTGAAACTTGGGGGAAAAATTGAAGATTTTTCCACATACATTCTTCCATCCATTTGGTCAATAAAATGTATTGAGCATCCATGGTATATTAAGAACAACTAGGTGTTTGTGGGGAAAATGAGAAAATTCATTCTGTCAAAGAGGGTCCAGTGGAGGAACCCCCAGTTTAGCCATGCACAGCCCTTTACTCCACATAATGCCTTTAAGTCTTTTAGATATAGTTTCTGTCTGACTCAAATTAGGACCCAAAGGTGGTTCACAGGAAACTATGTACCTCATGACCACAGTTAATGGCAAAGGCAGAATTTTTCCTTGATATTATTTGCTTCTTGACACATCAATAATCAGCATGTGGCTGGTGTCTGTGTCACAGGAAAGGATGTGAGGGAGCAAATATGAAGAACTAGAAGCCATTATCAGTTTCCCTGATAGCTAGAAAGGACCACAGACTCTTCTTTCCTTAGGTGGCTTAAGAAATAAACCAAATAGTAACTTGCAATGTGTTCAATTCCTTTCATCCCATCCTAGCCCTCAGGGAGATTGACTGCTTAAAGAAATAGCCTGTGCTTTCCTCTCTATACCCAAAACATCAGATGAGGATTAAATTAAACATGGAACCTAATGAAAGGCAGCTGAGTTTGCAGACACTCCATGCATCAAGTCCCAGAGGATGCTGTTCTTTTCTGCCCTTCTTTCTTTTCATCCTCCAGGTTCTCCTTCTTACTCTTCGGAAAACTGGATGATAAACTACCAGGATGGTGTTAAGTCTCAGGGCTGAAGGAAGAGGAGTAACAAAATCCTCAATCAGAGGACTTCATCCTCCCTGTTCCCCTAAAGAACAACAGGAACAATAAAAGAAGGCTTAACAATAAACAAAGACTGAGAGGAAGGTGGGGAAGAATATGGTTAAGTGAGGAAGGGTGGGAAGATGGAAAAGAAATTAAGGGCCTAGAAGGGTGAAGCTGGCCTTGAGGAGAGAGGTGTCAGGCAATACACAGAAAAACCTGCATCATGGGACAATAAAAATATAGCTGAAACTGGGGCACAACTAAGGCCTACAGTCTGAGAATAAGACTGTTCTCCTCAACTACTTTTGTTCTTGCTCTGGAGTTCCCCAAAAGGAATATTCTTCCTGCTAACTCAGCTAAAAGGACACCTTTTGCTCCTCTGCTATTACCAAACCCACTTAAGTTCTTCACTTAGCTGAGAGGAGGAGGCCTGGAAAGAGATTGTGCAACATTGGGCAAGTGCCTTTACATCTCTAAACATCAGTTTCCTCACCTATTTCTTTTAAAGATATACTGCTAGCACTTCACAGAAGTATAAAAGAAAAATTAAATAAGTGACAAAGACATAGAGGTGGCTTTACAGTTAAAGTAATAAAACTTAGTTTTGGAGCCCCTTCTCAAGACTCTGAGAAGGATTAAGCCTTGTATTTTTCTTTTCTTGTTTTCTTTTTTTTTTTTTTTGAGACAATCTTGCTATGTCACTCTTGGTAGAGTGCCAAGGTGTCACAGCTCACAACAACCTCAAACTCCTGGGCTTAAGTGATTATCTTGCCTCAGCCTCCCAACTAGCTGGGACTATAGGTGCCCACCACAACACCTGGCTATTTTTTTGTTGCAGTTGTTTAGCTGGCCCAGGCTGATTTCAATCCTTAGTGTATGTGGCTGGCGCCATAATCACTGTGCTATGGGCACCGAATCAACCTTGTATTTTTCTTAAGGAGAGCCCCTAACATTGTATAAGCTTTAGGCCCACAAAATCAGCTGTGAAAAGCACAGTGTCTGACACAAAGAAAGCTCCCCCCCCAAAAGTTAACTATATATCATAGCAATGTAAGCTATGAAATCTATCACCTTTGGATTGACTATCTTTCTTTGACTATAGCTGCTGAGAGTATGCCCTCATATTCTCTATAACCCCTGTATCTCTATATATAAATAAATAAAATTATAAATATCAACAATTAAACTGCTTCCTTGAGTTTGAGGCATGATTAAAATCATCTTAGGAAGGTCAATGGGCCAGAAGCACGTGTTGGAAATTCTGTCATAGCACCATCTTGGACAAGCTCTAGCATGCCTGATGAGTCTTATAAATTTGACTGTGCCTCAGGCTGCTAACTTTACGAGAAAAGAGCTTGAATAGGTAAGGGTGCATGTATGTTCATAATAGAGGATTGGGTATGCATGGATATTTCACACAATTTTAGAACCTAAAAACTGCCATGCCCATAAATTGGAAGAAGGAAGAGATTTTATAATCAGCACAAAGTAAACCAGAATAACTGGGAGCCTTGGCCTCACTTGCAGGAAAGAGATAACATCCTTGGCCTTATCGCCAAACTGTATTCTTGAGTCAGGGAAGGTTCTTATTGAGTGTGTAAGAAAAGGACTTGCATTCTTGCTCAATATTAAATAAATAAATATATGAAGTTGTTAAAGGAAATGTATAAATAGAACAGGAACTTCACTATTGAGGTAATCCAGAGAGGCTTCAGTATGCTACAGGCCCCTGAACGCAGGTTCATGTTTATGGTTCTTGTATTATTTACCACAAGCAGCTTTTACTTTCCCAAACAGAAGGGGGTTATCCATCTCCCACTATCTTCCCAGCGAACAGGAGATAGACTTTTTAATTTAATTTAATTTTTTTGAGACAGAGCCTCAAGCTGTCACCCTGGATAGAGTGCTGTGTCATCACAGCTCACAGAAACCTCCAATTCCTGGTCTCAAGTGAGTATCCTGCCTCCGCCTCCCAAGTAGCTGGGACTACAGGCACCCGCCACAATGCCCGGCCATTTTTTGGTTGCAGCCGTCATTGTTTGGCAGGTCTGGGCTGGATTCTAAACCGCCAGTTCAGGTGTACGTGGCTGACGCCTTAGCCGGTTGAGCCACAGGAGCCGAGCCAGGAGATAAGCTTTTACCTTATTGTTCGTTATAGCCTTATTACTTCCCTCAGAAAATAACCTAGAGAGAAGAAAGAAAGGGTGGAGAATACGTATTTTGTGCTTTCTTAAGACGTTTCAGCTAAGACACCGATTCAAGTACTGGAGTTTTAGTCTTTATTTCCTCCCCTCTTTGTTTGCCCACATGGCCCTGCATTGTGGTAGTCCTTTCCCCCCAAAGTCAATACTACAGTTATAGTTGGAGCAGTGTACTTTGAAGTCACAATGACAGGACATTTCCTTTTCAAGTCAGCCCATTAGTAAATTTAAGAGAATAAGGCAGGGCTCATGCCTTCAATCCTAGCACCCTGGGAAGCCTAGACGAGTGGATTGAAAGAGCTCAGGAGTTCCAGAACAGTCTGAGCAAGGGAAAGACAACATCTCTACTAAAAATAAAAAAAAGTAGCTGATGCACAGAGTCCCAGCTACCTTGGGAGACTGAGGCAAGAGGATCGCTTGAGTCCAAGAGATTGAGATTGCTGTGAGCTATGATGATGATGCCATGGCACTCAACCCAGGATGGCAGAGTAAGTCTCTGCTTCAAAACAAGAGAGAGAGAGAGAGAGACAGAGAGAGAGAGAGAGAGAGAGAGAGAGAGAATAACTTTGTAAAGTGAGATTAATGATTTGATCAGGGATGAGAGTTGAATTAGTATGTCATAGAGATAAAGGCAATAACAACTGTTTTACATGGTGTAAACACAACTGAATTGATCAAGACTATGTGAACAAGTGAAGAAAGTGATAAACAAATGTACTAAAAATAAAACATTAAAGGTCCACATACTAGACAGAGTTATGTACCCAATCATACAATGTTGGTGTAGGAGGGCTTTAAAATACTATTTAGTCCATTGTTTTTCAACATGCAGCATGTATATTATAGTGCTACAAAAGATTATTTTAGGTGGTATGTAGATAACTATTTTCTAATAGTAGGTATTTATTTATTCATTTATTTTTTAAAGACAGAGTCTCACTTTATTGCCCTCGGTAGAGTGCCATGGCATCACAGCTCATAGAAACCTCCAACTCCTGGTCTTAGGCAATTCTCTTGCCTCAACCTCCTGAGTAGCTGGAACTACAGATTCTTGCCACAACACCCAGCTATTTTTTTTGTTGCAGTTTGGCTGGGGTTGAGTTTGAACCAACCACCCTCAGTATATGGTGCCAGCAATCCTACCCACTGAGCCATAGGCACTGTCCTAAAGAAGTTTACTTTTTAAAAATTTTATTTTTAGCTGACCCAGGCTGGGTTCAAACCCACCACTCTTTAATAGGTATTTATTTTTATTGTTGTTTTCTATTTAAGGAGAGTTAAACTGGCTTTTTCTTTATCCAATGTTATTTTTTAAGAGATTTAGTTTAGTAAAAAAGTCAGTTCATTTAAAGAAGCATATTAAGTAAACAATGATACAAGCAGAACTCAGATATGGTCTAAATCATGAAGGTGAAACATTAGTAATTGTATTTTAGCAAACAGTAATTGAATCCAATTCTCTTCCCAACTTAGGAATTTCTTTTTTTTTCTTCCTCTCTTTCTTTGAGACACAGTCTCACTCTATTGCCCAGGCTAGAGTGCCATAGCATAGCCCAGCTCACAAAAACCTTATACTCTTGGGTTCCAGCAATCCTCCTGTCATAGCCCCCTGAGTAGATGGAACGACAATTGCCCACCATGACACCTGGCTACTTTTTCTATCATTATTTTTAGTTTTTTTTTTTTTTAATTTCAGAATGATATAAACGTACAAACAACAAAGTTAATTTTTCTGTGTATAGTAGAGACAAGGTCTCTCTCTTGCTCAGGCTGATTTCAAACTCCTGACTTAAAGAAATCCTCCCACTTCAGCCTCCCACAGTGTTAGAATTATAGGCATGAGCCACTGGATCCAGCCAGGACTTCCTTTATCAGACATCTTGGTTTAGAGAAGGGTCTAATCCCCAAACCAATTAATATAAAGCAACCTTGTCTCCTTCCTCTTTGCTCATGGGAGAAATGTTAATAAAATTGCCATAAAATATGGCCTTTTTCTACTGAGCCTAGATGAAGATTTCCACTTTTCTTCCTTAAACTTCCAATTTGGATTAAGGGGCCCTCTTCTGGCTATTATAGGATTCCCATATCTGTCTCATAGAGCTTATGACATTATAATATAAGCAGTGTTGTGCACTTGACTGTCAGCTCATTGAGGTCAAGAATCTAGTCAGTAGTTGAACCATCTATTTGCTTTAAGTTCTAAGCACAGTGCCTGTTATAAGATAAATATAAAATAAAAGTTTGAAGGATGGAATAAGTTAGGACTACAATTTCCTGGGTGTGAATTTTGGCTTCACTACCTACTGTGTGATCTTACACATGTTATTTAACTTTGGGCTCAATTTCTTCATTTGTAAACTAGGGATAATGGTAATACTTACACATAGGATATTGAGAGGTTTATGTAAAATAATTTAAAATATGCTTAGCAAAACACTTGATTCAGAATAAGCACTATATAATTATTTTATTGTTATGTTGAACTGAAATATGCTTCTTTGAGATTTCTAAGTATCGGTACTAGGGCTCACCTCTGGAGAAATATAGGGCAAGTGTACTCCTTCCATGTCATGATCTCTCAAATGTCTCACTTTCTTTCCTTGCTCATAAACATCCCTGATTGCTTGATACATCTTTTGTATAACAATTTCCATACTCTCTTATCACTATTACCTTGGTTTATTAGAGCAAAATAATAAAGACTCTTAGGCCAGAGGGTGAGAATTAATGTCTATATCATAAGATAAGGAGAGATGGAAACAGAGGAAGGTTGACTCAGATTTAAATATAATAATGAAAAGTTGAAAAGAATATAAATGTTCACTATTAAGATACTGGGTAGTGAGGGAGGCATGATGGCCAACTGAAGCCAACTTTTGGCAGAGGCTCCCATCCAGAGGGAGAAATAATGGCCAGAAGTAACTCAATAAAACAGAAGATTGGGAGCTGGGCTGAGAGAGAGGATCGATAGGTTCACATCACTCCTGCTGTGAGAAGTTAGGATTCCAAGGAAACAAATTCCAAGTACCAAATCTATCCCAAAGAGGATGGGAATCCTTCCCCTCTTCATCCCAGGAGAGCAGCTTGAGGCAAGTAGAGAACAGAAAATCTTTTGTTTCACCAAAGGGGAGAGAAGGACTGAGGGATGGGACTCCCTCCCCAGAGAGATACCCCTGCAAGTCCAGGGCCAAAAGTTGATCTAATATTCTCCCTACCTTCCTGAACTCCCAATCCACCCCCTCCCCTCTTCTGATGGTCTGGAAGACTACCCCCTGCAAAATGTGGAGCATTTGGCAGATTTTTGCAAGGGCAGGGCACCCCCTGAGCTATGGGACAGTTGCACTGAAAACATAACTATAATAGAGGAGAGGAGTCACAAGGGGAGACAGATTTGCCCCTTTTTGGAAAGAGCATAGTTTGGGTTCAGTGTTTACCAACCACAGTGGACCGTAGCCCTCTGCATCTCTGGCTCAGCAGCTGCAGTGGGTGGGTAGGTTCCCCACTGGGTTCCTGTTACTGGTGGTGACTCCCACCTGGCTCCTGTAACCCATGCAGTGTACGGCTGGCCACTCCTGCCTTGCCCTTGTGACCCATGGTCCATGGCCTGTGGCTCCCACCAGGTTCCTGCGACCCATACTTCCCACGGCCAGTGAAACTGCCCTCTAGCTCCTCATATGGTTCCTGCGAACTGCTGCCCGTGCCCGGCTACTCCCACCGGGCTGGTGACTCTCACCGGGCCACCCTTTGGCTCCCCACTCAGTTCCCGAGACTCGCAGCTCATGGTGGATGACTCCTGCCCAACTCCTGTGACCCTTGTGGCTGGCGACTCTGCCCTCTGGCTTCCTGGTTGGCTCCTGTGGAGTGGCTCTGCCCTCTGGTTCCCCATCTGGCTCCTGTGACCCTTGTGACCAGTGGCAACGGCCTCCAGCTCCCTGCCAGCTCCTGCCACCTACACACACCAGTATCCCAGACCAGCAGCACCACCCCCAACAGTGGCAGCACCATCCCTTACAGTGGTGGCATCTTCATGGTCTCTTCCACTGGGGTCAAATTTAGCTGCCAGTGGACCCCTACTGCCTAGATGCTAAAGACCTTTTGCACTCTCCCACCTGATCTGTGTTTGTGTAGACTGGGACAACTGGTTTGGAACTCTAGACCTGGGCCGATCACCTGGGGACCCATCAAGAAGGTACCCTGGTTATGTTGTTGTGGGAGTGTAGGATTCTCCCCTTCCAGTTGTCACCTATGGGGGCCAGGGTTTCTTAGTTGCTTATATATCTCCACAGCTGAGATTTCAGTCCAAAGCCACTGATTCACTAGGATTGCAAAGAGACTAGCTGAATACCAGGCAGTGCAGTCTAGCACCACCACACCAAGCAAGTGCCAAGGGTTTCAGGCTGTAGTTATGAATGGGACCTCTGTAAATCTCTAAGGGAAAAGCCACAATCACCCCAATCCCAGTTCTTTGGTAAAGAGCTCGTTAATTACAACTCCAGGAGGCCTTAATAAAATTTCACCTTGCCAGCTTCTCTAGCCAAACAGTGAAAAATAATCATGAGGTGAAATCAGCAGAAAAACCGGCAACATGAATAGTCAGAGTAGATCAAGTCCCCCAAGGAATGACAAAATGCATAAATGATAATAATTGACGTTGTATCACATTGGGTGTTTCCTTTAACAAATATGGAGTGACTATCCTTGTCTTTCCTTACTTTTGTTGGGTTAAAGTCTAGTGTATCTGCAAATAATATTACCACCCCTGCTTTTTTTCTGATTTCCATTTTCCTGGATAACAGATGCCCATCCCTTCACCCTGAGTCTATATTTATCCTTTAAGGTAAGATGAGATTCTTGTATGCAGCAGATATCTGGCCTGAGTTTTTGTATCCAGTCAGCCAATCTTTGCCTCTTCAGAAGACAATTTAAGCTGTTCACATTAATTGAGAGTATTGATAAGCCTGATAGTATTTTGGGTGTGAAGTTTTTCAAAAGTCCATTGGATATTTTGAATCTCACCACTGTGGAAATTGGGTTTTGGTCAAGAATCACAGAGTGAGTTTATGTTGGTGGTAGAGCATTGTGCTGGTCATTATGGAGGATGGATCCGAGGATATCCTGAAAAGCTGGTTTGGTCATGGCAAATTTCTTCAATGTGTGTATGTCATTAAAGTATTTAACTTCTTCATCATAAGTGAAGCTCTATTTAGCTGGATACAGGATCCTGGGCTGAAAGTTGTTTTGTTTTAGGAGATTGAAGGTCAATGACCATCCTCTTCTGGCTTGAAAGGTTTCAGCAGAAAGATTTCCAGTCATTGTAATATTTTTCCCCTTGTAGGCTATGATTTTCTTATGTCTGGCTGCTTTCAGGATTTTGTCCTTCATATTAACTTTGGTGAAGTTAATTACAATGTGTCTAGAAGATGCTTTATTTGGGTTGAGTTGTGCTGTGATTCTGAAACTGTCTGTTATCTGAATTTCAGTATATCTTGCCATGCTTGGGATGTTCCCCTCAATTATCTCTTGGAGTAGAGTATCTGTGCATTTTGTACCATCTACTGCAAACACACAGCCAATATCATATTGAATGGAGTAAAATTGAAAACATTTCCACTCAGGTCAGGAACCACACAAGGTTGCCCATTATCTCCACTGCTTTTTAACATTGTAATGGAAGTCTTAGCCATTACAATCAGGCAAGAGAAGGCAATCAAGTGCATCCACATAGGGTCAGAGGAGATCAAACTTTTAGTCCTTGCAGATGATATGATTTTATACCTGGAAAACCCAAGGGACTCAAATACAAAACTTAGAAATGATCAAGGAATAGAGTAGCATGTCAGAATACAAAATCAATACTCACAAATCAGTAGCTTTTATATATACAAATAATAGTCAAGCCAAAAATACAGTCAAGGACCCTATTCCCTTTAAAATTGTGCCAAAGAAGATGACATATTTGGGAATTTACCAAACAAAGGACATGAATGATATCTATAAAGAGAATTATGAAACTCTGAGAAAAGTAATAACTAAAGATGTTAAAAAATGGAAAAACATACCATGCTCATGGCTAGGAAGAATCAACATTGTTAAAATGTCCATATTACACAAAGCAATTCACACATGTAATGCAATTCCTATCAAAACACCACTGTCATACTTTAAAAATCTGGGGAAAAAATAGTGTTTTGCTTTATATGTAACCAGAAAAACCCTTTAATAGCCAAGACATTAGTCAGAAATAAAAACAAATCGGGAGGAATCATGCTACCAGACTTCAAACTATACTATAAATCAATAGTGAGCAAAACAGCATGGAAATGGGTGGCACCTGTGGCTCAGTGAGTAGGGTGCTGGCTCCGTGTATCAAGGGTGGCAGGTTCAAACTTGGCCCCAGCTGAACTGCAACAAAAAAATGGCCGGGCATTGTAGCGGATGCCTGTAATCTCAGCTACACAGAAGGCTGAGGCAAGAGAATCACCTGAGCCCAGGAGTTGGAGGTTACTGTGAGCTGTAACGTCATGTCATTCTACCGAGGGTGATGAAGTGATACTCTGTTGCAAAAAAAAAAAAAAAAAAAAAACCAAGCATGGTATTGGCCCAAAAATAGATAGGTAGATGTATGAAACAGAATTGAGAACCAAAAGATGAACCCAGACACTAATCATTATTTGATCTTTGATAAGCCTATTAATAATATAAATTGGGAAAAGGATTCCCTATTTAACCAATGGTGCTGAGAGAATTTGCTGGTGACTCATAAAAGACTGAAACTAGACCCATGCCTTTCACTATTAACAAAAATAGACTCTCACTGGAAAAAGATTTAAACTTAAGACATGAAACTATAAAGATTTTTGGAGAGAGTGCAGGAGAAACACTTGAAGAAATTGGCCTGGGAGAATACTTTATGAGGAGTACACTCCAGGCAACTGAAGCAACACCAACAATACATTGCTGGGATCTAATCAAACTAAAAGGCTTCTGCACAGCCAAGACAACAGTAAGTAAAGCAAGCAGATAGTACTTAGAATGGGAGAGGATATTTGCAGGTTATGCTTCCGACAAAGGTTTGATAAGCAGAATCCACAGAGAACTCAAACTCATTAATAAGAAAAGCACAAGTAATCCCATTTCATTCTTGGCAAGTGACTTGAACAGAAACTTCTCTGAAAACAATAGGTGCATGGCCTACAGACACATTAAAAAATGCTCATCATCTTTAATCATCAGAGAAATGCAAATCAAAACCTCTTTGAGATCTCATCTAACTCCCATAAGAGTGGCTCACATAACAAAATCCCAAAACTACAGATGTTGCTGTGGATGTGGAGAAAAGGGAACACTTCTGCCCTGCTGGTGGGAGTGCAAGCTAATACATCTCTTTTGGTAAGAAGTATGGAGAATACTCAGGGATCTAAAAGTAGACCTGCTGTTTGATCCTGCAATTCTTCTACTAGATGTATATCCAAAAGACAAAAAAATCACTTTATAACAAAGATATTTGCACCAGATTGTTTATTGCAGTTCAATTCATAATTGCCAAGTCATGGAAGAAGCCCAAGTGCCCATCAACCCATGAATGGATTAATAAATTGTGGTATATGTATAAAATGGAATATTATGCAGCCTTAAAATGGAGACTTTACCACTTTTCTGTCTACTTCGATGGAGCTGGAACATATCCTATTTAGTAAAGTATCTCAAGGATGGAAGAGAAAATATCCCATGTACTCAGTACTATTATGAAAGCAATTTACAATCACTCACACTTTCATGTCAAGAATAGACCATAACTATGGGCTAAGATGAAGGAGGGAGAAGGGGGTATAGGATTGTATGGGGGGGTCAGATGGAGGGATGGTGAGTAGTGGAATCACACCTATGGTGCATAATGCAAGGGTACATGTCAGATCTATTAGTATAAAGTATGAATGTCTTAACACAATAATTATGTAAATGAGATGAGGTATATATTAAAACAAAGATACTGGGTAGCTAAATTATAGTGCATTCATATAATTGATGTACTGTGATTCTCTAAATACATGTGCCCCCCTCAAATACGTATTTTGAAATCATAACTTCCAAGTCAATGCTATTAAGAGGTGGGACCTTTTAGGAGGTGACTAGGTCATAATCATCCATATAGATGGGATTAGTGCCCTTAAAAAAGGGTGAGAGGGAACAAGTTTGGCCCTTTTCACACTTCCATGTCTTTTACCATGTGAAGACAGTGTCCATCCCCTTGAGAGGACACAGCAACAGGTACCATCTTGGAAGCAGAGAACAAATCCTTATCAGACACCAAATTTGCTGCCACCTTGATCTTGGAATGTCTAGCCTCCAGAATTGTGAGAAATAAATTTCTATTATTTATAAATTACTAGGTCTATAGTCATTTGTTATAGTAGCAGGAACAGACTCAAATGACATTATATAGCCATTACAATGTAATCTTTTTAGGGCTGGGATCCGTGGTTCATGCCTGTAATCCTAGCACTCTGGGAGGCTGAGGTGGGTGGATGACTTGAGCCCAAGAGTTCAAGACCAGCCTGAGAAAGAGAGAAACCCTGTCTCTAGCTCTTCTTCTCTTCTCCTCTTCTCTGTCTCTTCTCCTCTTCTCTTTTCTTCTCTCTACCCCCCTTCCCTCGTTTCTCTCTCTCTCTCTCTCTCCCCTCCTCCTTAATGCTGCTCTGCAGCTTCCCCTGCCAATAAAGACCTTTCATACAAAAAAAAAGAAAGAAAAGGAACCCTGTCTCTATAAGCCAGGCATTGTGTTGGATGACTATAGTCCCAGCTACTTGGGAGGCTGAGGCAAGGGGATCACTTGAATCCAAGGGTTGAAGTTGCTGTGAGCTACGCCACCACAGCACTCTACTGAGGGTTACAAAATGAAACTCTGTCTCAAAATAAAAATACAATAAAGTAAAATGCAAGCTTTGAAAGAATTATCAATGACTGCAGAAAATATAATATGTATTTATATAACAACATTAAGTATAAAAACAGGATACAGAAGTATATTTACACTATCATTTACCTTTTCACTAGACCCATGCCACCCATATTTGCCGCTGAAACAAACACAATTTAGCACTAAAAAATGGAGGGCAGTAGAATTATAAGAAAATTTTATGTCATTTAAAAAAATGTCATAATAGTAATGTATTACTTTTTTTTTTTTTGAGATAAGATATTCACTTTGTCACCCTGGGTAGAGTACCATGGCATCACAGATCGTAGCAACCTCCAACTTTTGGGCTTAAGCAATTCTCTTGCCTCAGTCTCCCAAGTAGCTGGGACTACAGGTGCCCACCACAATGCCTGGCTATTTTTTGTTGCAGTTGTCATTATTATTTAGCTGGCCCGGGCTGGGTTCGAACCCATCATCCTTGGTGTGTGTCACTGATGTCATAACCACTGTGCTACAGGCACCAAGCCAGGTAATGTATTACTTTTTTTTTTTATTGAATCATAGCTGTGTACATTAGTTCAACCATGGGGTACAGTGTGGGGGCTTCACATGCAATCTGAGATATTTTATCAACCTGATTGACATAACATTCATGATATTTTCTCGTTTACTATATGAAAAC
>CAUYON010152421.1:0-10965 GCA_963573935.1 Arctocebus calabarensis | reverse complement strand
AGGAATTATAGGGTCAAATGGCAAGTCTATTTTTAGATCATATTTACATGGATGGAGCTGGAACACATTCTCCTTAGCAAAGTATCTCAAGAATGAAAGAAAAAGTATCCAATGTATACAGCCCTAATATGAAGCAAATTTATATCTTTCATGTGAAGGTTACAACCCAGTTATTGCACAAGAAGACGGGGAAAGGGGAGAGGGAGGGAAGGGGAGGAAGAAGGTGGGGGAAAAGAGGATAAAGGGTGAGATCACACTTGAGGTCCATCTTTGAAGGGTCAGGAGAAAACTACTAAATGCAGAACACAAATGTTTTCACACAGTAAATGAGAAAATCTCACGAATGTTATATCGAATAGGCGGATGAAATTATCTTAGATTGTATATGAAGCCTGCACACTGTACTCCATGAATGAACTAATGTACACAGTTATGATTAAAAAAAAATAATTGAGGTAATTGTAAACTAGACAACATGCCTTGTAATGGCTGATTTATTTTTTTAAAAGCCTGATTTAGCTTTACTTGAGTACTACATTGCTGATCTATTTTCTGTATTCCTTGCCGAACTCTGAACACCAATCCCATGATACTATTCAAATTCTCCTCACAGTATCAGTCACTCTGAGAGCTCTTATTATAAAATGCAAAGTTCATGGAAAGGCAAAACAGCACTAAAGGCGGTCTTCAACTCTTTTCGTTCTCCATTATTTTCTGGCTCTTGATCTTTTTACATTTGCTTCTGATTAAATCTTCAATTCTGTCCAATTTTTTTAGTTCTTTTTATTTTTTATCTTGGCAGAAGCAGTTATCAGAAATAGGCTAGTTTATTTTCATTGGAAGTAAAAATCCACCAAATACACTCACTTAAAAATCATGTTATCACAATGAGGTTATCAACAATTTTTTATGAAATATCTTTTTCTGCTTTCCTTTGAGCATAAATCATGTTTTTCATACTGTATGGTACTCTTTTTAAACATTGATCTTGTTTTTCTTCTTCTACAGCATATTTTGAATATTTGTTCCTTCTTTGGAAAAAACGCAGTTAAAATTTTTATTATATTTTTGAAAATGTCTTTATTTTCCTCTTAAAAACAAACGATGGATAAAATGAACATTGAATTCCAAGTGCAAAATTATTTTTCTTAGGACACGAAACCTTTTTTTAAACATTCACTTTTATAGTTGAGAATTCTGACATCAGTCAAATTATGTTTCCCTTTAATCTATGTTATTTTTTATACTTGCCTTACTTGAACTTTTGTTTTTTTCTCTTGACACTTTTTTCATAGAATGGTTTATCTTTTTATCTGTTGTATTTATAATTTCCACCAATACTACCAGTGTCCCCACTGAACTGCTATTGAAACTGTTAATATTAAATCTTGAAAAATTTTTAAGCTATAGAAATTTTCTTTGTTGTTCTTCCTCTATTTTTATTTCACCTCATGAACCTTCTATTATATGTCTGCCATAAATTAATGCTTGCACAAAAAATTTGATGTAGAAATTTACGCAGAATTTTACAACAAATATGCATAAAATGTCTATATAAGGTGGATATTTGACACTTTATTCCTTTAAGAGATATAGAATATGAAATTATAATAGATAATAAATTTAAAAATAAATTGATGATTATAAAAACTTGTGAATGTGTTAGTTCTTTTTTTTAGTTGCCTCAATATTAACTCCTTACTGAGATTATATGATAATTATTCATATATTTTTAAAATATTTATTTTGATTGTTAAATTAGTAAAAAATCATTAGGAATGTCATAGAATTGGATAAAATGATTGCTATGGTAACTTTCAAAGTCATGTTTGACCTTATTTCTGCTTGAAAATTATTCTACTTACTTTATTCGTTTCTTTTACTACTCTTTACTTTAAATTACCATTGTTTTTTTTCCTATTACTATTTTTGAAAAACCATTTTGAAGTTTATTTACAGTCTGATTTCTGTTCGTACTCTATTTTCTATAGATTTTCTATTTATTTTCTATGTTTCTGTTTTTTGAAATTCATAAGTAATTTTTCTTTTTCTTTTCATATATTTTATTATTATTATTATTATTGTTTTGTTTGTTTGTTTTTGAGACAGAGCCTCAAGCTGTCACCCTGGATAGAATGCCATGACATCACAGCTCACAGTAACCTCCAATTCCTGGGCTCAAGCGAGTCTCTTGCCTCCGCCTCCCAAGTAGCTGGGACTACAGGCGCCAGCCACAACGCCTGGCCATTTTTTGGTTGCAGCCGTCGTTGTTTGGCAGGCCCGGGCTAGATTCGAACCTGCCAGCTCAGGTGCGTGTGGCTGGCACCTTAGCCCATTGAGCCACAGGCGCTGAGCCTACTAACCCATATTTTAAAATCTGGTGTCTCAAATACTAACATTAGACAAAATAAATGAAGATCATTTATTTTTGGAATATTAGGGGGTACACGTTTTATTTACATACTTTTTATAAAGATTGAGTCAAAGTTATGTTTGTAAGAGTCAAAGTTATGTTTGTAAACCCAGAATAAAGTTATTTTGAAGTTCAGTTGGTATGTAATGGAAATGAGGACATATGGCTTTGAAAAAAATAAGTGTTTTATTTGAGAATAATTTTAGATTACCAAAGCTAAATCACTGCTCATCATAGTGAGCAGGTATGACTTTTAAAGGTAAACTCTGGATGGTAGTTGTAAGCATAACTTGGTTACTGGGAATCTAAAATTTTTAAAATAAACATTTTATTTGATAATAATTTTAGATTACATTACAGTAAGCAGATATGATGTTTTAAAGGTAAACTTTGGGAAATAGTCCTAGATATAACTTTGTTATTGGGAGCCTGAAGGGTTGTGGTTATGGTGATCGGGAAAGAACAAGGTCTTCTAAGAGGGCAGTTTGGCTGCCTCACTGCCAAGTAGGAATGCACTGGTGAAGCCTGTTATCCTATGTTTGTGTGTGTGAGAAAGCCATCTCCTTCTCAAATGAAGGAAACAGTCACCAGCTTTAAACAATTCTAACCCAGATTTGTGTTAATTCTAATATATAAATTTCCCAAATTCCCAGATAGCACTGAAATATGGGCATCAGCAATAAAGTCTAGGGTTTAAAGAAAAAAAAAAAAACTCCTGTTTCTATACCAGCACTGACCCTGTGGAATATAAACAGCTCCACACAGTACCTAGTTAAAAAGTAGGAGCTTGACAAATGAAAGCTACCATTATTACCCTTCAGGCTCCCAGTAACAAAAAGTTGTATCTGGGACTACTTCCCAAAGTTTACCTTTAAAACGTCATACAGGCTCACTGTGATGTAATCTGAAACTAAATAAAATGTTTATTTTAAAAATTTCAAATAAAATCAAATAAAATGTTTATTTTAAAAATTTCAGATTCCCAGTAACAGAGTTATGCTTATGACTACCATCCAAAGTTTACCTTTAAAACGTCATACTTGCTCACTGTGATGTAATCTAAAACTATTGTCAAATAAAACGTATATTTTTTAAAAAGCCATACGTCCTCAGTTCCATTACACACCAACGAAACTGGAATGTAAGTTTATCCCAGGCACACTTACAACTTTGATTCAACGTGTACAAAAAAGTATGTAAACAAAACATGCGTACTCCCTAATATTCCGAAATTAAATGAAGAAAAATAGCTTATCTTAAACGTAAAATTTAAGCACTAGCGAATACTGTTTTCAGTAGCTAACACTTTTCAAAAATGATATTGCAAATCTTTGTCATTCAGGCAGAAAGCGGGAGATGTCTCCCCAGAACGCAAAAATTACAACGACGTCTAACTAAGTATATGCCAAATGACATATATTTGGGTCAGCCCAAATAGTGAGGTCCGAATTAACACCAAGCAGAACGGCCGTCCTTCCAGTTGACGGGACAGGAGCAGGTGGCTTTGTGCGAAGAATATCGTTTTATTCTCCCCCCACATGCTCTCGCCAACAGCTGGGTTTTAAACCTCGCAGTGTTCGCCAAAGCCCGAGTTTCCGAGTACGAGGGAGGGAGCAGGACTTCACTGGACTCCTCCGGCCAGGGGAGCCCCAGCGAAGGACGAGGAGGCAGGAGTGGCGGCCCCGAGGGGCGTGGGAGTCAGGTCGGGCCACTCCGCCCCGGGTCCTTCCCTCCCGGCCGCCCCGCTCGTGGGCCGGTCTCCTCACCCCGAGCTGCGGGGCGCGGTTGCGGTCAGCCCGGCCGAGCCGTCGCGGCGGGGACTGCGCTGGGGGCGTGAAGGAGTAACCGGGAGATTTCAGGAGAGGCAAGAAGGCACACGGGGAGGCGGCACGAGGATCCCCATGCACGACGGAGCGCGAGAGGTCACCTCCGGCCCCCCAGCTTCCCGTCCCGCCCCGACCCTTCCCAAGTCCCGGACCCGCCGGTCCTCTCACCGTCTCGGCTTCTGTGTGCTGGGGTCCGGCACTCTGACCTCCCATCACCCCACGGAGGAAATTCATCCTGCAGCTCTGCCACCGGCTTTACCGGCCCTTCAGGGGAAGAAAACAAGACCACTTCCCCCGCCCTCCGCAGGGCCTGGCCCCCAAGCCCGCGCTCTGCACTCCCCGGCCGCCGCCACCACTGCCTCCAGCTCGGCGGCGGCTCCAGCCCCCTAAGGCCGGAAACAGCCGCCACCGCTGGACAAGGTGCGCATGCGCGGGGACGTGGCATTACGTGGCGGCTCGAAGGGCGAAGGCAAAAGTGGAGAGAAACCGAGAGGAACCTCGTCGCTAGGTTCCGCCGCCAAGTTCCGCCACAGGCCCCGCCCCCATGCAGGCCCCGCCTCCTGCCGCAGAGACACGCCTCCTGCTCCCGCCCTTCGCGGATCTTTCCCGCTGGCCGCTGCCACCCACGTGGTAGAAGCCGGGCCCTGCGGACTGAAGAGGACCTGGTCAGACTGCGCGTTTCGGCTTGCACGATTATCGCCGAGAGGGACTTACTGCAAGCTATTGCCAGATTTGCGTTCTTATTTTGTTAAGTCGAAAGTGAGATTTTGCTTCGTCCGACGTGACAGGTAAGGGGTCCCATTCCTTGGGAAGGTTCGTTTAGTTGTGCGGTTTAGCTGTACGAGCGTCGTGGCCTTCTGAGCCGCGTAAATTACGTCTCTTCACCGGGCTTTGTTTGGTGGCAGAAAGGGTGCTAGAGACTCTTCCATCCACGGCCACTGGGGGGCGTGTTTCTCAGCTTTGCTCGTCAAACCTGCTAAAAGGCATTCCTGTATCTAAACACCTGTGCTCAAGAGTGCGAGCAGGATACCCAGGGGACCCTGCGTACAGCTCACATCGTTCTGCAGTGTCACTTGGGCAGAGACTAACAATGTTATTAGTTCTCAGCCCCTGCATTTTCAGTTTTTTTAAACAAACAAAAATATCATTTTTTCAAATCATTGTGCCTGTTCCTTTTAAAATGAGGTTGCCAGGTACACATGCTTCTGGAATAGTCTCGTAAATTTCCTAGAACTAAAAACCACAGAATCTAGTTAGCTGACTGACTTATGAAATTCTATTCCTACACAAATCTCAGATTCAGCACTTAAAAGTGAACTCGTCATCTTCCCCTGCCTCCCTTAAAGGAAAAAAATCAATATGCCCTTCTACTGTGTGCCCTGCTATGCTCAATAGCACCACTATCCAAACAATTGCCTTAGCCAGGACGAGGAACCTGGGAAGAATCCTAGTCCCCGACTTCCACTCCTACATGTCCAGTCAGTAGTCAAGTCCTATAATTGCTGTTTACAGAATGTTTCTCAGAAAGGTCCTGTGTTCTCCATTCTCCCTGCCTGGGACGTTGGTTATGTTCTTCTCAACATTTCTGAGGTTACAGCAGGAGCTTCCTAACTAGTTTGCCTGGCTTCCCTCCAGTCCATTCTCCAGTCCAGCCTTGGGTGAGCTGTTATCAACAACAAAACATCTGTTCATGTCAGTCCTCTTCCTACAATCCTCCACGGATTCTCCATTCTCTCCATAATAAAATCCAAACTCCTTATGGTATAAAGGCCTATTACCATCTGGCTCCTGCCTCCCCCACATACTCTGGGCACTTCTTTCTTACCTAGATAGGCCCTTCCCCTTGTTCCTCTTCATTAGATTCCGTAAGATTCTTGCTAATTCCGTAAGATTCAACGCTGGCATCATCTCCTAAAAGCTTTCCCTGAAATCCAGATGCATATCTATCTATATGCTAGCACTTTACCTTTATTAATATTCTATGTGGGGGCACTCAATAAATGCTTGTTAAGCCCAACTGTTAAGGGCAAGACTGTATTCATTTTTCTATCTCTCTTGCTTACCACTGTTTCATAAAAGGTAATAAATAAAGGGTAAATAAATCATTTTTCCATTTATTGATGGAAAAATAAATAAATCATTGAAAGAGTATATGAATATTATGCTGAGGAGGAGGTACTTTTTTTTAATCTATAAAGTGGAATTGTAGAGAACTATCACAGGCTATGGTGAATATTCATTTCCTTGTTCAGGGTTTTAAGCCTGAGTGTGTTGGAGAATGAATGGTGGGGTCACGCTGCCAAAAATGCTGCGTGCTAAGCATTGTCCTCTGCTTTAAAACTAGATACTTGACATTTTGCTTTGTACATTTTCCATGGGGGCATTTTGTTGCAGCCTAAAAAAAGTAACTAGTAAATACGCAGCATATTTATTACCAAGTAATATGTGCAAGCTGGGTGCAATGGCGCATGCCTGTAATCCTAGCACTGTGGGAGTCTGAGATGGGTGGATGGCCTGAGCTCAGGAGTTTAAGACCAGCCTAAGCAAAAGCAAGACCCTGTCTCTACTAAAAATAGAAAAACTATTTGGGTGTTGTGGTAGGCACTGGTAGTCCCAGTTATCCAGGAGACAGAGGCAAGAGGAACTCTTGAGGTTACTGTGAATTATCACACCCTGGCACTCTGCCCAGGAAAAATGACACTCTGTATCAAAAAAAAAAAAAAAATAGTGAGGGAGAAGTAGTATGTGCAAGAACCTCACCCATTCCCTGAGCCCTACCCTTAGCCCTCCCAGTGCCTCACTTTACCCTATCATCATGGCTGAGTGAGATCAGTGGACTCATGGGCTTCTACTACTTCTTTTACTTGGTAATAAAACGATAGTACCTTGCTTGACATTTTGGCATAGTTGTTTTACAGCATCAGCCTTGTCAAATGTCCTGTTTTGTATCTTCCCTAATGACATCCCCTGAGCAGGAGGGATGGACAGGTAGGTGATGAGAGTGGAGTCCCCCAAGACTGGTTGCACCATCTTGCCTCTGTTCTGAAGTCTGAAAATGTGTTGAGCTACTCCTTACCTCCAGCCTCAGGAGGCAGAGAAGGTATGGTGGCTAATTTCTCCTCCAGTTAGTGCCTGAAAGAGGAACAGAGACATTGTCGACCGACTGCTTATTTCAGAAGAGGGTTACGTATTAATCCACTTGCATTGATTTTTGTAGAGAAACATCAGGGACTTTGTCTTATTCCTGTCTGCTCCCCTTAATCATCTAGCATAATTCGTTTAACATGTAGGTGCTTAAGAACTGTTTCTTAATAAAGAAGAGAAAAAAATGAAAAAGTGACTGCACTTCTATTGTATGTCTAACTTTCATAAATCTAAGCATTTAGGATAAGAATGCCATGAATCATTAAAATACACAAAATCCAAAATGTGAGGTAAATAATGTTTTTCTTAAACCAAACCTGACAATAGAGCAACTAATAAAATTCATAGGCTTGAAATCCATTTTTTAAAGTTGCTTTTTCAGTGGTCCACTTTCCCAGCTTTTCTTACTTCCTTTGGCAAAAGCAATGAAATATTGCCCAACATTCTTTTTAAGTTGGGAATTGGCAGTGGGGTGCGGTGTTCTCTATACCTGCTTAGGAAGGAAAGCAGAAATGATAATTGGTGTTTGAAATATATCCTGTACGAGTTTTTAAAGACTGGTTACTGGAAAATCAGCCTCCAAAATTATTGTTGATACTATCAGTTACCCGAGCAACATGCAGCAAAATAAATTGATAATGATAAAGCAGCAGTCAGTCAAACACAGTGTTCTTTCCTTGCCAGACTCTGTTCAAAGTGCTTTATGTAAAATAACTTACTTAATCTTCACAAGGGCTCTGTGCTGAGGGTAGTGTTATTAGCCGTGTTTTGCAGACAGGCCTCTGGTCAGGAGGGCGACTTGATCAATGTTGGACAACTAGAAAGTGGCACAGATGAGGCACAAACTGGCAGTCTGGCTCCAAAGCCTATGCTCTTAGGTACTGCATTATCCTGCATCTCTAGATTCAAGACAGTGATCGCGCATTAAGTAGAAAGGTGAGCCTACAAGTCCATAAGTAATCTTGCCCTTCTCTTGTTTCCCTGAGCTCATATCTTCCAAGAATGGGGATGCTGCAGCATTGAGGCCACATGTGGCCCTCTAGATCCCTAAGTGTGGCCCCTCCTCTGAATCCAGACCTCACAGAACAAATTCCATTATTGAAATCTCCTCATCCACTCCCCTCCAGATGTATTGGCTGCCTCCCTTGGTATTGCTGAACCTTGCTACCCCCGCCACCTTTGCACTTGTTCTCCCTGTTTGGATGGTTGCTCCTCCACCCACGTAGAGATCCAGTCGTTCCTTTGCCCCCTCTCTTGTTTCTAATTAATTTATTTTGTTTGTTTTGTGTCAGTGTCTTTCTGTGTTGCCTAGGCTGGTCTCAAACTCCTGGCCTCAAATGACCCTCATGCCTTAGCCTCGTGGGTACCTGGGATTTTGGGTGTGGGCTACCATAACTGGCTCATGCCCCCTTGTGAAGTCTGCTTCCATCTTTCATGGGTCTTTCCTGACTGTTGGAAGCTGCAGCCTCCTCATGTTTTTTATTTTTCTCCGCAGCACTTCTCAGTACATTGTTTTCTTATACACACTAAGTTTCCACGTTTCATTGGATTTTTTACGCTATCAAGTGTGCCTTAGCAAAAGAAAGAAACTAAACCTGCCAATTGTTAAGATGCCATCTACCAAAAGATTCACCTGAATTTCAGATTTCCTATAATAGGAAAAGAATGTAAATTGTAGGATTAATGAAATATATATTTTACATCTTGTTTTTTATCTCTTTCCCCCTACCAGAATTCTAAACCCATGAGGGCAAGGCTATTAGTTCTTTTGCAAATTGCTTTATCACCAGTGCTTAGCAGAACCCCTGACACATGGTAGGCACTTGGTAATCCTGTAATGATTAAATGGATTCCTCAAAGGAAGAAATTCCTACTATGGGACAATAAGCACAGGAGGAGAAAATTCTTGCTAAAGCATTGCATGGCAGCTAGACTTTCTCAATGGTGTCTGAATTGGGGTCCTCAGAAAATGATATTAACATACTAATTTTAGTTTATAAATGTTTTGATGGCCTTTGATAACTTACCATATGTAAAGATAAACACCTGTGGAGGAAGTCTTACATTTCTAGAATTAGGACTCAGCCCATGAAGGAGCATCTCAGCTCTCCTTTGAGTCGGGCTACACTGATGCAGTGGTGGTATTCTTATTTTTTTCTTTTGGACATAGTTAAAATAAAAAGTATAAGAGGGTATATATTAAAAGATCTCCCTATCATTCCTTGGCCATCCAGACAATCAATATAAACAATTCTGTGTATCCTGCCAGTAATGCCAATATGTATGTGCCCCCCGTCTTCCTTTTAGTAACACAAAGGAATATATAGCACATTGAAAGCTTTAGTAATTCTTTGGAAGACAAGGGTATGAGAGAGAGGCTTCTTCTGGGCCTCTATTCTATTATATTTCATTAATTTCATTTGTTTATATTTACTATTTCATTTAACAAAAGATTTCAGAGACTAAAACATTGGATAGCCACCTCTCATAGGAAATGTGATTGTTAACCAAGGCAAGGGCTTGGAATAACGGAGGTATTGCATGTGCTGTAGAATCCATGGTTCCTGCTTTACCTTTTTAGAAGGTTTTGTTTTTGAGACAGAGTCTTACTTTCTTGCCACTGATAGAGTGCCATGGTGTCACAAATGCCATGGCATCACAACTCACAGCAACCTCAAACTCTTGGGCTCAAACAATCCTCTTGCCTCAGCCTCCTGAGTAGCTGGAACTATAAGCACCTGCCACCACACCTGGCTGTTTTTTAGAGACAGAGTCTAGCTCTTGCTCAGGCTGATCTCAAACTGCTGAGTTCAAGTCATCTACCAGCTTCGGCCTCCCAAAATGTTAGGATTACAGGCGTGAGCCACAGTGCCTGCCCCCTTTGCCAGGTTTTTTAAAAATATATTATCCCCGGCAGAATCACTATCATTATGGTCGCATTAGTTTTATTCCTCTGCAAAAGGTTCAAAAGCCCATTTGCATTCTTTAATAAAAGTAATTTCATATTACTCTTATTAAATCAGCAACCAGATCTGCACCTTTTTTCTTTTATAATCCAGATGTGTTTCCACTTTTAAGAAAATACCATAAGCAGAATTGTTTACTTATAAATTAGGAAATCTCATTGCCATCTCTGTAGGACTGATTTTTGTGTGTGTGTGTTTTTGTTTTTGTAGAGACAGAGTCTCACTTTATCGCCCTCAGTAGAGTGCTGTGGCATCACACAGCTCACAGCAACCTCCAGCTCCTGGGCTTAGGCAATTCTCTTGCCTCAGCCTCCCGAGTAACTGGGACTACAGGCACCTGCCACAACCAACGCCCGGCTATTTTTCTGTTTTTGCAGTTCTGTCGAGGCCAGGTTTGAACCTGCCACCTTCGTTATATGGGGCTGGCGCCCTACTCGATGAGCCACAGGCACCACCGGATTTTTGTGTGTTTTTAACAAGGCGGGGTCTTGCTCTGCTGCCTAGGCTGGACTATAGTGGTGCACTCATAGCTCACTGCAGCCTCCAACTCCTGGGCTCAACCAGTTCTGCCTCAGCCTCCCAAGTAGCTGGGGCTACTTGTGCCACCGTGCTCTCC
>CAUYON010152419.1:0-13996 GCA_963573935.1 Arctocebus calabarensis | reverse complement strand
GGGAGCCCAACCAAGGAAGAGGAGTGATAACTGCAGGTCACCTCTGCTGAGAAAAGCTGCAACTTCAAGAAAGCAAGCTTCAGGTACAAAATTTATCTGAAAGGAAAAGTGTCCGTCCCCTTCCCCAAGAAAGCTGTGGGTTTTTGTTGTTGTTGTTGCAGCTGTCATTGTTGTTTGGCAGCCCAGGCTGGATTTGAACCTGCCAGCTCAGGTGTACATGGCTGGTGCCTTAGCCTGTTGAGCCACAGGTGCTGAGCCAAGCTGTGGGTTTTTTTGTTTTTGTGTTTTCTTCTTTGTTCTCTTCATTTGTTCCTGTGGGTTTTCTACAGACAAGTGGTGAACTGTGGACATCTTGTCTCACCCCATGGAAGAGTGCTGTGGGAAGTGGGGACTGCTTCCTTAGAGTGACCCTGCTGTGACTCTGAACACTCTCTTGCTAGGCAGAAAACTGAACTAATGTTTTCCCTGCCATTCTAAACTTACAGTACATCCTTCTCCCCTTACCTGATGAACCAGAAGTCTAACACCTGCTGAGACTGAAGGAGGAGGTTCTTGAGCAGCGCCCCCCCACCTGCCAGAAGAAGCACCCCCCCTGGCAAGAGACTCCAGGGGGCTTGGTGAGCCTCCATCCCCTATGCCAGGGATTCCACCGGTGACTGTGTGGTCCTGTGCCACATGCCTGAAGCCCACGGGGCTTCCACAGGCCCACACCTGGCCAGGGACTCTGCCAGTGACTGTGTGGCCCCTTGTCCTGTGCTCACTGGGCCCCCACAGGACTGTCCCTGGCCAGGGACTCCCCCAGCAACCACGTGGGCCCACGACCCTCACCTGCAGGGCCTCCACAGGTCCGCCTCTGGCCAGGGACTCCACCGGGGAATTCTTGGCTCCTCGCCCAGCAACCATCAGGCCTCTGCAGGCCCCCCCACCAGGAACTCCCCCAACGACCACATGTCCTGTGCTCCATGCCCACTGGGCCTCTGCAGGCCCACCTTTGGCCAGGGACTCCTCCAGCAACCACATGGCCCCGTGGAAATTGAAATCATTTCCACTAGGATCAGGAACCAGGCAAGGTTGCCCATTATCTCCTCTGCTCTTCAACATTGTGCTGGAAGTTTTAGCCATTGCAAATAGGGAAGAAAAGGTGATCAAGGGTATCCATATAGGGTCAGAAGAGATCAAACTTTCATTCTTCACAGATGTTATGATTGTATATCTGGAAAATACCAGGGATTCTACTACAAAACTTTTAGAAGTGATCAAGGAATACAGTAATGTCTCAGGCTACAAAATCAACACCCATAAATCTGTAGACTTTATATATACCAACAATAGGCAGGCCAAAAAAATAGTCAAGGACTCTATTCCTTTCACAGTAGTGCCAAAGAAGATGAAATATTTGGGAGTTTACCTAACAAAGGATGTGAAATATCTCTATAAAGAGAACTATGAAACTCTAAGAAAAGAAATAGCTGAAAATGTTAACACATGGAAAAACATACCATGCTCATGTATGGGAAGAATCAACATTGTTAAAATGTCTGTACTACCCAAAGCAATATATAATTTTAATGCAATTCCTATTAAAGCTCCATTGTCCTATTTTAAAGATCTTGAAAAAATACTTTGTTTTATATGGAATCAGAAAAAAAATTGAATAGCCAAGACATTACTCAGAAATAAAAACAAAACAGGAGGAATCATGCTACCAGACCTGAGACTGTACTATAAATCAATAGTGATCAAAACAGCATGGTACTGAAACAGAGAGGTAGATGTATGGAACAGAATAGAAAACAAAGAGATGAACCCAGCTACTTACCATTATTTGATCTTTGACAAGCCAATTAAAAACATTCAGTAGGGAAAAGATTCCCTATTTAACAAATGGTGCTGAGTGAACTGGCCGACAACCTGTAGAAGACTGAAACTGGACCCACACCTTTCACCTTTAACTAAGATAGACTCTCACTGGATTAAAGATTTAAACTTAAGACATGAAACTATAAAAATTCTAGAAGAAAGTGCAGAGAAAACTCTTGAAGGAATAGGCTTGGGTGAATATTTTATGAGGAAGACTTCTCCAGGCAATTGAAGCAGTATCAAAAATACACTACTGAGACCTGATCAAACTAAAAAGCTTCTGCACAGCCAAAAACATAGTAAGTATAGCAAACAGATAGTCCTCAGGATGGGAGAAAATATTTGCAGGTTGTGTCTCTGACAAAGGTTTAATAACCAGAATCCACAGAGAACTCAAATGTATTAGCAAGAAAAGAACAAGTGATCCCATCTCAGGGTGGGCAAAGAACTTGAGGAGAAACTTATCTAAAGAAGAAAGGCACATGGCCTACAGACACATGAAGAAATGCTCACCATCCTTAATCATCAGAGAAATGCAAATCAAAACTACTTTGAGATATCCCTAACTCCAGTAAGATTAGCCCACATGACAAAATCCCAAAACCAGAGATGTTGGTGTGGATGTGGAGAAAAGGGAACACTTCTACACTGTTGGTGGTAATGCACACTAATACATTCCTTTTGGAAGGATTTTTGGAGAGTACTTAGAGATCTAAAAGTAGACCTGCCATTCGATCCTATAATTCCTTACTAGGTATATATCCAGAAGACCCAAAATCACATTATAATAAATACATCTGTAACAGAATGTTCATTGCAGCCCAATTCATAATTGCTAAGTCATGGAAGAAGCCCAAGTACCCATTGACTCACAAATGGATTAATAAATCATGGTACATGTATACTATGGAATACTATGCAGCCTTAAAGAAAGATGGAGACTTTACCTCTTTCACGTTTACATGGATGGAGCTGGAACCTATTCTTCTTAGCAAAGTATCTCAAGAATGGAAGAAAAAGTATTCAATGTACTCAGCCCTACTATGAAGCTAATTTATAGCTTTGATATGAAGGCTATAACCCAACTATAGCATAAGGATATGGGGAACAGGGTAAGGGAGCGGAGGAGATTAGCAAGGTTGGTGTGGAGGGAGGGTAATTGGTGGAGCCACACTTACAGTGCATCTTCGAAGGGTACAGGTGAAACTTACTAAATGCAGAATACAAATGTTTTCATACAATAACTAAGAAAATGCCATGAAGGCTATGTTAAACAGTTTGATGAAAATATTTCAGATTGTATATTAAACCAGCAAATTGTACTAATGTACTTGATTGCACTAATGTACTCAGCTATGATTTAATAATAATAATAATAAAAAGAATTTGGAGTGTTTGCCGAAGGTCAAGAAAGTGCTTTAATGTTAGATCATAACACTACTAGTCAGTAAGAAGCTATGCTTTTTAGGGGGAAGTATGTAAAAAAAGGAGGCTAAGCAAGAAATCAAAAAATATTCAAATGTCATTGTATAGAAAATAAGTTTCAACATTTTAAATATGAAGGTGGGGAGACAGGCATAGGATGACAGGTACAGATTTTCAATTCCAAAAGGGAGAAAATGGAAGGAATGAAGGGAATCATCCACCCCAAGGTAATTAAAAAAAAAAGCATGCCAGATAAAGCATGAGAATAATCCTCTGTGACTTGAGGATTTGTTCCCTAGGACCATGCCTCTATCTTCTGCCTCTGTGCCTCTGGCTCATTCTTCTTACTGAGTCCACAGTGCTAGCTCTGTCCTTGGGGATAATTCTTCCTTTTTATTGAATGGTTGTGTATGATTATAGTAGAGTAGATTTATCTGCCTATTTCCTGCCTCTAGAATTTTGGGCATCTGACGGTCTTCTTTCTTTTCATCTTTTCTCTGTCTCCTTTAGTGCATGCTGGCAGTGCTTCTACGAATATTTTCAAACACCTCTACTTATATGTCATGAGGTGTCTCACCCTTGGACAAGAGGTTCCCCAACAGATCTTTCCTGAATAATTTTATTTCTGTTCTTGACTTCTGCTGAGATGGGTGAGTAGAACCATGAAGTGTTTGTTGAATCTCTTCAATACTAATGACAGGATTTCCATTCACACCCTAGGCCTTATCTTCAGAGTATGCTTCCTGACTTTTGCATCCTTTGCAATCCAGATAGACTGAGAATATCCTAAATCATCAAGTCCTGATTCCTCTTTGCTTGACAGACCTACCATGTATCTCCTTCTTGATGTTTACTATAAGCAGCAAGAAAAAAAAAATCAGGCCACCCCTTCAATAGACTGTCTTGTTTAGGATTCTCCTCTGCTAAAAAGACAAGTTCATTGCTTATAAGTTCTGGTTTTCACACAACTGTAGTACACAATACAGCCAGATTTATGCTCCTAAACGACAAGGAACACCTTTCTTCCAATTTACAGTAACATGTTCCTCATTCTTTATAACCCCTTGTCAGAATCACCTTTAACATTCACATTTCTATAAACATTCTGTTCATGATACATTCTACAAAAGCTTTCTCTACTGTGCTTCTTAATTCCTGTGAGCCCTCATCAGGAGGGTGTTTATCTGTATTTCTGCTGATACTCTGTTCAAGGCATTCTAGGCTTCTTCTATCATCTGACTCAAAAAAATTTCCATTATTCACACATAATTCATTGTTACTTTTTTAGGTATTTGTTATAGCAGCATTCCAATCTTTGTACCAAAATCCATATTGATTTCTTATGGCCATAATAAAAATTACTGTAAATTTGGTGGCTTAGAACAAAAGAAATTTATCCTCTTATAGCTATGGATGTGAGAAGTCAGACATCAAGCTGTAAGCAAAAACTCACTTCCTCCAGAAGCCCTGAGAAGAAATCTATTTCCTGCCTCTTCCAGTTTCTGGTGGCAGTGGGCTTACTAATTGGTGCTGTATCACTATATGTTGCATCTTCATATTGATATTTCGTGTGTTTGTCTGTTCCAAAACTTTGTCTTTCTCCTATAAGGATACACGTGATTACCTTTAGGTCTCCTCAGATAATCTCGAATAACTTCTACTTTTGAGATCTTTAATTCAATCACATTTATTATAGATGGTCATATTTACCTTGTATGAATCTATACGACTATGTCTTTGAAGGCCCTTTTTATTCAGCCTACTACAGCCTCAAAATTTTTCTAGTCTCTATATATTTACAAAGTATTCAATTACAAAATCACTTCTTGTTTTGGGATAGTTGTTATAGCAACCAAAATCTACTTCTTTTTCTTTTCTTTTCTTTTTTTTTTAAGAGACAAAGTTTCACTTTGTCGCCCTTGGTAGAGTGCTATGGCATCACAGCTCACAGCAATCTCAAACTCTTGGGCTTAGGTGATTCTCTTGCCTCAGCCTCATGAGTAGCTAGGACTACAGATACCCACCACAGCACCCGAGTATTTTTTGTTGCAGTTTGGCCAGGGCTGGGTTTGAATATGGCACCCTCAGTATATGGGGCCAGTGCCCTACTCACTGAGCCACAGGTGCCACCCAAATCCACTTCTGTCACCAAAATCTATGTGAGTTTCTTATGGCTGCTACAACAAATTATTATTATATTTTTATAGAGACAGAGTCTCACTTTATTGCCCTCCGTAGAGTACTGTGGCATCACAGCTCACACCAACCTCCAACTCCTGGGCTTAGGTGATTCTCTTGCCTCAGCCTCCTGAGTAGCTAGGACTATAGGCACTCGCCACAATACCTGGCTATTTTTTTTCTATTTTTGCAGTTTGGCCAGCCGAGGCCAGGTTTGAACCTGCCACCTTCGGTATATGGGGCCAGTGCCCTACTCAGTGAGCCAAAGGTGCCACCCACAAATTATTAATACCACAGACTTGGGGGCTTAAATAGTAGAAGTTTATTTAATTCTATTAAATTTTAATATAAATTTTAATTTCTATTGTTTAATTCTATTAAACATATTCCTTCTTAGTTCTGGAGGTCAGAAGTCTGAAATTATTATTGGGCTGAAATTGGAGCATTGATGTAGCTATTTCCTTCCGAAATTCTAGAGGTGAACCTGTTCCTTGCTTCTTTTAGTTTCTGGTGGCTGTCAGCATTCCTTGACTTGGGATTAGTCATTCCCATCTCTGCCTCCATTTTCATATTCCCTTCTCTCTGTGTGTAGACTCTTTCTCTCTCTTCTTAAGATGCTTGTGATGGCATTTAGGGCTTACATAGATAATCTAGAATGATCTTCATACCAATATTTTTAACAATCACATATGCAAAGACTCTTTCCAAATAAGCTTCCAGGGATTAAGGTTGTGAATATCTGCTGGGGAGCCCTTTTCAGCCTCCCATAAGTACAATCATGTTCAACCTCCTTTTTATATGAAGAAACCAAAGCTCAAAGAAGGTAAGTCAGACTTTGGGAATGAGTTTAATGAATTCTTATAATAGAACAAATACTTGGAGCAAGAAATCTTTCTAGCACATACTCTTATGTTGTGGAAGGAAGTCATCAGAAGTGAGGTTCTCTTAATTCCTTGCCCATAATTATACACATAGTTGGAGGAAATCAAATTTAGGATGTTATAATGACCTTTTCAAAGTTATGCTATATTTGACCTTTTATTATAATCTATGCACTTTTACCCTTATAATAGATTTTCTCAATAATGGCACTATTAACATTTGGATTGGGTAATTGCTTTTTGGTCATGGAAGGCATGGTAGGGGCTGTCTTCGGCATTGTAAGATTATTATTAGGATCTCTGGCCTTTACCCAATAGTTTCTGAAACACTGTTCTTCTTTCCTTTCTCCATAAATCCTTCTCTCAGTCATGACAATGAAAAATGTCTGTAGACATTACCAGAAAGAAAAGAACAATGCACTACAGCTCACCATTCCCTTCTTCCACTTGAACAATAAATCTGCTTTTTGTAGTCAGCTGTCAATCCACCTAACCATGTTGTCCTCTACATTTTTCATGATGGTATTTTGAGACTGTTTGCCAAATGCCTTGCTGAAGTCTAAATCCTTCACCTAGATAAGCCTACCACATTCTAATACATCTTTTTAGAGAAAAGGAATAGAGTTAGTTTGACAAAACTTTGGCCTAGTAATTAAGGTTTCTTTTAGAAGAGGTCCCAAATCATCCCACTATACATGTTTTAGAGTGCTTTGGTGATTATGTTTGAACTAACCAGTATATGTTTGTGAGATCAGTCTTTTTTCCTTAAAATATTTTTCCATTCTCATTGTTTTAGTACTTAATCTTCGTATGCATGATTTTTGAGAAGATAAGAAACAATAGATACAAGAGTATACATGCAGTTTCTCTTACTAAGGATATATCGATATAGGATATCTATGTAGGAGACAATGTTTTAGCAGGAACAAAGGGCTTTCTTAGAATCTCCTCCCTGATTTAAATCTTGTTTTTGGATGCCAAAATTACATATCCAGTTGGCAATTTGACATCTCCACTTGGATGTTTCAAACTATTCTTGAACTCATGGTTTCTAACTGCAAATGAGGTTGTCTTTGCTGTTTCTTAGTTTGGTGAAGAGCACCACCATCTGATCAGTTCTACAAACCAGAACACTAGACTATAGTCACATAGATTAGATACATCTTTTCCCTATATTCAATTTGTCAAAATGTGTAATGAATCATGCCCCCTAAAAATATTTTCATATTCCCCCCCCTTTTAGGTCCAATTCTCCTACACTAGTTTAAATTACAGAATACCCCACATGGGTTAATGTAAAGCTTCCTATTTTTTACCCCAGGTCTATTCCATGTGGTCTTTTTGAGATACAAATCTAACTATGTCTTTCTGCCAATAAATCTCATTTGTTCTTGGAAGATTAATTAAAGTATGACTATGGCTCAGAAAGCCTGTCTATTCTAGCCCTGCCTACCTTTACAGCTATGTCTCAATCTGCCTTCATGTCTCTGTTCAGTCACACTGGCCTCCTTTTAGAACTTGAGCCCAACTTGCTCACACTGTTATGAGGCTCTTAAATCCGCAGTTCTGTCTTCCAGGAAGGTTCTTCTCTTCTATGCTGTTATCCTAATGTAATGGTATCCCAGTTATTTCTAGGTTTCAGATCAAGCATTCTTACCCAATGGGGAGTTTCTCAACCACTTTCTCACACTTTCCTTTGTTCCCCTAAATCAAATCTTCCTAATATATGTTGTCATAGCTCCACAAACTTCATAACACTTTGGAAATATAACTTTATATTTTTGGGTTACAGTTGAATTAATATGTGTTCTACATTAAGTAAGTGAATTTCTTGAGGAAACAGACACTTCTTGGTTTTGTTCACCTTTAGATCCTTGTCCCATGTGTACATACAATAATTATATGTCACATTCCTAACCTCTGCAAAATTACTTATTATATGAACCTAAAGTATTTTGGTGAATGAGTTCTTGTAACATGTTCCCTTGTAACATGTTTTTATGTCCTTCTAAGACTAAAGATACAGTTCTTCGACAGAGAATATGAACTGGGAAAACAAAGCCCAACCTCTTGTCCAATTAATATAAAACCATCATTCTTTTTCTCATAATCCAAAATGCCACTTTCTTTTACCCATTATTTTTAATACAAATTATTGTTATTGTTATTGTTATTTTTTAACAAGCTCTAGCTGGTTCTGGGTTATAGTCCTTCTGACATTATTTAATGTATAGGTCTATGCAATTCACTTATCATTTCACGCCAGTGAAGTCTTTCTTACTACATCTATGCGTGCAGTCTTTAAAAACTGTTCCTTCAGAGATAGAGGTAACCATCCCAACCCAATATGGCTCTTTCCTCGCTTTTAACAACATTGAATAGCTTTTCTTTTAGAGAACTGATCTGTTGTCTTTTGCTAACTTTTCTAAAATTTGAAGTCCACTTATAATGTGGTTCAGAATTCCCTTCTCTGAAAGGGGAACTCTTATACCATTTATGGGAATTTAATTAGTATAGCCATCTGGAAAACAGTATAGAGATTCTTCAAAGAACCAAAAATAAAACTACCATGTAATCTAGCAACTCTACTATTTCTATACATCCAGAGGAAATAATTATAACAAAGGGATAATGGTACCCCATGTTTATTATAGGACTATTCGTAATAGTCAAGATATAGAAGCAACATGTGTCTGTCAACAGATGAATGGATACAGAAAACTTG
This sequence comes from Arctocebus calabarensis, assembly GCA_963573935.1. Classification (NCBI taxonomy): domain Eukaryota; kingdom Metazoa; phylum Chordata; class Mammalia; order Primates; family Lorisidae; genus Arctocebus; species Arctocebus calabarensis. The sequence continues at coordinate 4,927 of CAUYON010152419.1, read as the reverse complement.
GTACATATACACAATGGAACATTATTCAGTCATAAAATTAATGAAATATGTTCATTTACAGAAACATGTATGAATACGGAGGGCATTATGTTAAGTAAAATAAGGCAGGCATGGAAAGACATATACTGCATGTTCTTACACATGTGTGGAAGCTATCCAAGTTGAATAGTTCCCTAGAATAAATAGTATACCAGAGGATAGTAGAGTCTGGGAAGGGAAGGGGGAGGGAGGGACAGGGAGAGGCTTGTTGAAGGATACAAAATTGCAGCTAGATAAGAGAAATAAGTTCTATACCATTTTAGGAGGGCTATAGTTAATAATAATATATAATTTCAAATAGCTAGAGGGAGGGTATTGAATGTTCTCAACACAAAGAAATGATAAATGTTTGAGATAATTGTTATGTTGATTGGATCATTACATTGCATACATGTATTAAACTATCATACTGTATCTCACAAGCCTGTACAATTCTTCTGTGTCAATTAAAAATGAGACGTAAAAAAGAATTCCCCTCTTGGACACAAAGGATTCTAATATGACATAAGTTGTTTCTCCCAGAATTAGAATAATTTCATTTTACCACTCAGTCAGTCAGTCATAGGTAACCTGCTCTCAGTTCTTCTGTGTAGCTGTGTGGCCTCAGAAAAGTAGTCTTATGTGTCAAGTTTCAAGTTCTTTTGCTGTTGGAGGAGGAAGTTGGATTAGATATGGTCCCATCATAGTAAAAATATTCAAAGCAAAGATATATCATAGTGGCAGAATCAGTTTTATTATATTTCTATTGAGTTTAGAATGTGATACAAAAAGTATTATAAAATAAGGAATTTAAAATGAATATTGAGGAAAGACTTCTAAAATTTCTAGGAGAATAATCCATAGGAGGTGGAAATATTTTCTTTTTTTGGAAGATGGCTTAACTGTTCTGCTTAAAGGTGGTGTTAGGTATTATTCTTGAGGGTAGCAGTAGTAATTACAACATGGTTAGTGTTGGGGGTAAAAGAAAAAACTGACTCTTCTTTAAGCACCTAAGTGTTCAGTATCTCTTCATAGGTATTGTGGCCTGAAACTGAGAACCAGAGAGAAATTCTCTCTGATTTCCGCACCTCTGATACACTGTATCTCTTTTCTTAGCCTCTGTTCAGACTGGGTTCTCTTTGGGCTGTATCTTACAGGGCACATCTTCATAGCATGTCCTGTAGAACAGGATTGAGAGTGTGGTTATGATGTTGAAAGTTTCTGATGTTCCATTTGGCTAAAGACAGCTTGGCCAGGCCTTATCTCCCACTTCAGAATGTTTTGGAAGGAGTTGAACAATTTTGTCTGGGGAACCAGGAAGCTCTAGCTCCTTGCTTTTTAGCAGGGTTGTTTAGAAGGCATACCAGTCATCTGAAATGTTCATAGAGCCCTGCATTGCATTGCCTGCCTATTGAGTCATGGAAATTTGACTTAACTCCTCTTTCTAGAAGACACTAGACAATTTCACTTCTTTATTTTACTATTCAAATGGAGCTGTATGTCCTTCATGCCTAAACAAATTCTGCCATTCTTTATGAATTCACTTAGGAAAGTTTTGTCTTTGATTATAGTTCCAAACCATACTTATCTCTACTTCTATGAATTTCTTTGGTAGGTATTGTCTAGGTTATTAAGTGACAATGGTTATTTTTGTTGTTGTTGTTGTTGTTAAATAAGCTTTCTATTTTGACATAACTATTGATTTATGTTCAGTTGTAAAAAATAATACAGAGAAAGACCCCCTTGTATCCTTCATTTAGTTTTCCCCAAGGTTAACATCTTACATGACTGTACTATACTAGCACAAACATGGAACTGACTTGGATACAATCCATCCATCTTATTTAAATATTACCAGTTTTATGTGTACTTGTGTGTGTGTGCACATGTGTATTTCATTAACATAATTTTATCATATGTGTAGCTTCATGTGATCACCACCACAGTCAAGATTCAGAAACTTCTATTACCTTACATTCTCTCCTTTTGTTTTCTTCTAACTACACCTATTCTTCTACACCTGTTCCCAACCTCTGAAAACCCCTGATTTGTTGTCTGTCTATATAATTTTGTCATTTTAAGAATGACATATAAATGGAATCATACTATAGGCAACCTTTTGAACTTGGCTTTTTTCATTTAGCCTAATTTCTTTGAGATTTATTCAGATATTGAATGAATATCAGTAGTTTATACCTAATTATTATGTAGCAGTATCCCATGGCGGGGTATATCATAATGTTTACCCATTCATCTGTGAAAGGACATTTTTGTTTTCAGCTTTTCACTATAAAAAAGTAAGCTGTTATCAACATTTATATGCTGGTATCCTGTAAATGTAAGTTTTCATATCTCTAGGATAGACAGTCGAAATTGTAATTGATAGGTTATATTATAGTCAGATGCAGTTTTAGAAGACACTGCCAAGATGTATTACAGAATGGCTGTACCCATTTACATTTTCACCAGCAACATATGAAAAATCAATTTTAAATGCATTTTTGCCAGAAACTGACAGTGTTGCTAATTTTATTTATTTTTTATTAAATCATAGCTGTGTACATTAATGCAATCATGGGGTACAATGTGCTGGTTTTATATACAATTTGAAACAGTTTCACCAAACTGGTTAACAAAGTCTTCATGGCATTGTCTTAGTTATTGTGTTCAGACATTTATGTTATGCATTTAGTAAGTTTCACCTGTACCCTTCTAAGATGGACTGTAGGTGTGGTGTCACCAATTACCCTCCCTCCACTCATCCTCCCCTATCCCCTCCCTTGCCCCCTCCCCCATATTCTTGTGCTATAATTGGGTTATAGCCTTCATATGAAAGCTATAAATTAGTTTCATAGTAGGGTTGAGTACATTGGATACTTTCTTTTCCATTCTTGAGATACTTTGCTAAGAAGAATATATTGCTGCTCCATCCATGTAAACATGAAAGAGGTAAAGTTTCCATCTTTCTTTAAGGCTACATAATATTCCATGGAGTACATATACCACAATTTATTAATCCATTTGTGGGTCCATGGGCACTAGGGCTTCTTCCATGACTTAAAAATTATGAATTGGGCTGCAAAAAACATTCTGGTACAAATATCTTTGTTATAATGTGATTTTTGGTTTTCTGGATATATACGTAGTAGAGGCATTATAGGATCTAATGGCAGATCTATTTTTAGATCTCTAGGTATTCTCCAAATATCTTTCCAAAAGGAACATATTAGTTTTCATTCCCACCAGCAGTGTAGAAGTGTTCTCTTTTCTCCACATCCATGCCAACATCTCTGGTTTGGGGATTTTGTCATGTGGGCTAATCTTACTGGGGTTAGATGATATCTCAAAGTAGTTTTGATTGGATTTATCTGATGATTAAGGGTGATAAGCATTTTTTCATGTGTCTGTAGGCTGTGCGCCTGTCTTCTTCAGAGAAGTTTCTCTTCAGATTCCTTGCCCACCCTGAGATGGGATCACTTGTTCTTTTCTTGCTAATATGTTTGCGTTCTCTATGGATTCTGGTTATTAAACCTTTGTCGGAGACATAAACTGCAAATATCTTCTCCCATTCTGAGGGCTATCTGCTTGCTTTCCCTACTGTGTTCTTGGCTATGCAGAAGATTTTTAGTTTGATCAGGTCCCAGTAGTGCTTCAACTGCCCAGGGAGTCCTCCTCATAAAATATTCCCCAGACCAATTCCTTCAATAGTTATCCCTGCACTTTGTTCATATTTTTATAGTTTCATGTCTTAAGTTTAAATGTTTAATCCAGTGAGAGTCTATCTTAGTTAAAGATGAAAGGTGAAAGGTGTGGGTCCAGTTTCATTCTTCTACAGGTTGTCAGCCAGTTCACCCAGTACCATTTGTTAAATAGGGAATCTTTTACCCACTGAATGTTTCTAATTGGCTTGTCAAAGATCAAATAATGGTAAGTAGCTGGGTTCATCTCTTGGTTCTCTATTCTGTTCCACACATCTACCTCTCTGTCTTTGTGCCAGTACCATGCTGTTTTGATCACTATTGATTTATAGTATAGTCTCAGGTCTGGTAGTGTGATTCCTCCTGCTTTGTTTTTATTTCTGAGTAATATCTTGGTTATTTGAGTTTTTTTCTGATTCCATATAAAATGAAGTATTATTTTTTCGAGATCTTTAAAGTATGACAATGGAGCTTTAATAGGGATTGCACTAAAATTGTATATTGCTTTGGGTAGTATGGATATTTTGACAATATTGATTCTGCCTAGCCATGAGCATGATATGTTTCTCCACTTGTTAACATCTTCAGACATTTCCTTTCTTAGAGTTTCATAGTTCTCTTGATAGAGATCTTTCATGTCATTTGTTAGGTAAACTCCCAAAATATTTCATCTTCTTTGGCACTATCATGACTGGAATAGAATTCTTGACTGTTATTTTCAGCTTGGCTATTGTTGGTATATATAAAGGCTACAGATTTATGAATATTAATTTTGTAACCTGAGATACTGCTGTATTCCTTGATCACTTCTAAGAGTTTTGTAGTGGTATTCCTGGTATTTTCCAGATATACAATTGTATCATCTGCCTATTGTCTCTGCAAATGAAATTGCAACACCTTTTTTCTGCTTTACATTTTCCTGGAATATAGATGACTATCCCTTCACCCTGAGTCCATTTATCTTTTTTTTTTTTTTAATAATTTTATTGAATCATAATTCTGTACATTGGTGCAATCATTGGGCACGATTCATATACATTCAGAAATGTTTTGATCGTACTGTTACAGTAAGCCTTCATGGCATTTTCTTGATCACTATATAAAGACATTGATACTCTACATTTAATAAGTTTCCCCAGTACCCTGCTAAGATGCACTGTAGGTGTGATCCCACCAATTGCCCTCCCTCCACCCATACTCCCCCCTCCCCT